>JAQGBH010003481.1:0-19725 GCA_034698265.1 Sminthurinus aureus
TTTGTGCACCAAAATTTTTTCTCGTGCAACTCGTTTGAAATTTCAAGGATATATTTACGGAACCAAAATTTACTTTTCTAACACGCCAATAATCGTTATGCAGTATTAAAATGAAATAGATATTTGAGCTAGTTGAAAACCAGATTGTAGTTTAATTTCTCAGCTGTTTCAAGTAATGATGTTGAAGCTGATGCTGATCTTGTGATTAAATAGGACACCAGAACTCATCGTGATAGCATGCATAAAACAGCACACCACAGAATACTATATTACTATAGTATGTGAGAGAAAACTATCAATGAAAACATCAAACATACACACTACGCAGTAGAAGGAATGCATGAATAATACTGTAAAATTAACAGTAAAATGAGAAAGTACTAGGTATAAAGAAAAATGTTATGCAGGAGAGGTTTTTGCTTTTTACAGTTTTATAACATAATACATGTACACGTGAATGGTGAAGATTGAACATGTTCTTATTTACTACTACTATTTGAGTTGGAATTTTTGCGTCTGATACAAACAGTTTAGTGGATTTTATATTTTTATTTAATGTGTCTATACGATTCATATGGGGGTAATGCTGATTTTTGTATGGGATTATCACTTTGTACAATGTACAGTGGTTAAATGTTCAATGTTCAGTCTACTGTATATTAAAAACATGTAAATAAAAGTGTAGAACAGTGTGAAGGAATTTTTATAGATAGGGAACGCGACCTAAATTCTTGAGTACAGGTTAAAAAAAAAGAGATAAAAGCTTTAGTATTGGGGATTTTGAGAGAGAGGGGGAGAGAGAGAGAGAGAGAAGGCATAAACTTTTCTAGATACAAGAAAATATAAACAAAGTTTTATTAAAAACTGTAGACTAAAAATGGAAATTTTTCCCCCACAAATACAAAATATTTAACTCGATCAGAAACATGCGCATAGATTCATGTTTAATATTTTGTTGTTATTTTGTAGCCAGAAACATCTGTAATAAAGATGAAAGTCTAGAAAATTCTGTCATTTTAATCCTTGTTTACATTTTTACCACGTATTTTCTCTTGTTTTACTCAGTATTTCCAAGTTTCAAAGTCTCGTTTCCAATGAATGGAATTACGGGAATTCTTTATTACATAACGGATGACTTTGTGGAAACTACTACGTAGTATTGATTCCTTACATACATGCTATGAGTAATTGAAAGTGGTAAACAATCACTGTTCCTTGTAAATCAATATATTATGCAGCAGTGTGTATGTAGTGTGGTATAGCTTATGGTAAAGGAAGGTGACATGCAGGGATAAGTTAATAATATGTATTGTATGGGGAAATTTGGATTAGTCATCCAATTTTGTTGGTCTAATTCATAATGATGATGATAATGATAATAATACAGGCTTAACTTCTAACTTGTGGAAATTTGGGGACTACGAGAAAGTTCTCTATCATTCTTCAGCCATCCTTTACCGCATTTTACCATACATATAATAGTTAATTTGTATAAATAATATTGTTTTTTTGCGTATTATAACAAAATACAACAAAACAGTAAAAGCTGTGAAAAATTCTGTGTGGATTATTCTTCCGAACACTTGTACTTTTATGTACAGCATTTATGTACTCTTAGGATGTGTTTTAAATCTTAGTAAAAATTTAGAACAAGCAAAGCAGTTTCACAAATGTCATCATCAAATAACAAATGTACCATAGACTTTTAAGGTTGATTGAACCCCGTTCAAAAAATAAATAAGAAAGTGCACAATTTAAACACAAACATGATAACGGGAGTAGAAATACACACATGTTCTTTCCAAGAGTTTACAAATTATAAGATGCATATTATGACAATTTATTATGTACAATATTTATCCAGTGACAAGTAGTAGGAGTATTTAGTTTTTTTGTAGTGTCTTATCGTGAGGATTTGGATTATGATAAAAATAACAATAATTGAGTGTATGTATATATATGTGAGTTTGGGATTTGGGATTTGACTTGTAAGTACTAAATACGACTTACTTGTAGTTTCATGTTTAGACGTAGAGTTGATAGTTGATGATAACTTAATGTTAATATTGTTATACTTTGTACAATGTAAGAAAACATGGACTTTGCCATGATGATGAGTACGAGTACCATGTAACAGTGGATAATTACATGTATAGATATAGATGTTACATTAAATGCTCAACGAAGGTACACTCATTGGTGAATTTTAGAAAAATAATAAGAGGGAAAGATATTAACCTGTCTTAAATATTTCAAGAGGTCTTTTAGAAACGCACACGTACAAAATACAAAATACCTTTATGAATTTCTAGGTTAGTGTTGAGTTTTGAGTGTTGAGGGAAAAAGTGAAGAGCTTTCGTGATCGCTGTTCAAAACCCAATAATATAATATAATGTTTCTTTCCCTTTTACGCATTTATGATAATTGTAATGTTTGTTGAAGTTGAAGTTGAAGCAGGGGGAAAAAATGATGTGAAAATTGTTCAAAATTTGAAAAATTATATGCAACATCAATGTTTGAATGTTTCAAAGTCAAAAGTGTACATAAACAGAAGGTAAATAATTTTTTGTATCTTTTTTCTCATTTCAGTAATGCCTTCAAGAGAACCCTTTGAGCGTGCTTATAGGCTCGGACAAGTTCTGGGTCAAGGCGGATTTGGAACCGTATATTCCGGAGTTCGCTTAAGGGATGGTGCCCCGGTAAGTAAAATATATATGAAATTATTATTTTCATTTTTTTAGTATATTCTTAATTTTGGTGTACAATAATAATAGTGATCATTATCTCTATTCTCTACTCCTAAAACCATTATTATTGTTATGGTTCTGTTTTCTGTTCCACACATTTTGGATTCTTCATTTAGGGATTGGTATGCTTTTTTAAAAAAAACCAAAAAACAATAATTGTTGCATGTGAGTTTGTAATATTGAGTATTCTTGAAGTTCACATGTTCAATTATGTGTTAATTTATTCATATAATATCATCATATTGTTATCCATGTATGATATTATAAAAATGTCTCGATTTTTTAAGTTAAGGGTCTGTGTTCTGTATGGCAGCATCATGTATCTTCTACATTCGGAAACTATTTATATCTAAAGTTGAAAATATTTTAATATTATGTAAACAAATGATAGTTCTTTTTAGAATATTCAGTTAGAAAAATTCAAATAAAATGTAAGAAGTACAAAATATATTATTATGATTGATATTTTGTATAGTATATTTGATACAAATTGAAAACTCTTGTTTCAAGTGGATTTTGTCGTTTTTAATTCAAGAGACACATAATGTTTTTGGATATGCATAACTGTGCCGCTTTATCAACGGGTGTGTATTGTGTATGTTACAGTAACTTGAATTGACTTTGATAGAGGCCTTTAAAAGAAATTTTAAGGAAGTTGTGTGTTGTGTAGTAGTACACTCGTTGAATAGCATTGAGTCGAGTGCACGCGGTTTCTCTTTTGCCGTTTACATAGCCAAGGGATAATAACAAAATAGTGTAAGTTGCAAGATAGTAGTAAGTTGTAAGTATGCAAGCACATTTTGTTTTGAGTATACACCATACACATAAACTACACAGTGCACAATGCTTGAGTATATATAATAATACTGCTATTTTACTACAACAGCTATCATGTAGCTCGTGTATGTGTGTGTGTGTGTTAGCCAAGCCTGACCTACTTTCTTGAGTAAGGCAAAGGCAAATAAGTAAAAGCAAGTAAAGAAACCAGCAGGTAGAGGTACCATTCCCGTGACTATATAATATTTATATAACCTCTCAGGAGCATGTACACCATGTTATAAGACTATTATTATACGCATTTAGTATTTAGTGAATTTCACTGAATGAGACCTGTCAAAACTTGCCAAAGTATAGTATAATATTTGATGTGTAAAAGAAAAGTAGCACAAGAGGAGTATAATATTGTAACTCAAATTAGATAGATAGGTTGTAGGTTGTATTATAATATATATGTATTAGATATATTTTCTATTATTGCTATTGAACATTGAACTCATTTACTACCATAAATACATAATGCTAACTCAAATCTATTGTTTGTAAATTACAAATGTAAACGGAAGCGGAATATTGGATATTGGATATATTGAGGATATTTTCTTAAGTTTCAAAATGAGTTTTGAAGAAAGCGTATAACATGTTGTAAAATGTACCTCCTGCTGCCATCATAAGAATTTTTATGCATGAATAAATATTATGATGAATTTTAGATTTTTCTGGAAAGAGTATAGAGTATTTAGAAAGTTTCTAGAAATATGAGGAATAACATAAATGGTACGTGTACCATTTATAGAACAAAAACACTCAAACATATACACACACAAAGTGGCACTACTACATACTCCTGATTGCTGATGGATACAGAATACAGACCTATTAATAATAATGGTGGTGAAGTAATTATATATAATGTCATGTAGTAAAAATTTATGAGTAATGTGTCTTTTATGAAGAAACTATATAAGTTTAATTACACCTCTTGTCTCTTTTTTAGGTGGCTATCAAACATGTATCCAAAGTCAAAGTCACCGATTGGATCCAGGTCAGTTTCATTCCATTTTTATAAATTCCATACTCAATACTCAATACATGTCATGTATGTACATACTATTAAAATGTATAATAATTATTGTGCAATTTAGTCAAATTGCTATTACAACATATAATGAGAATCATTAGGAATTTATAGATGGTTTTTCCTAAACTGCATGTGTAACCTGTAATATTTGCGTACACCTTGATGTGGGAAATTTATAGAAAATTACCTCAAGTTTAAAATCGGGTTTCAATACATAGGTGTACTTGAGTTTTTTTACTTTGACCTTTTAAGTTTTACGTTAAATTTATTGATCCACTATAGTTATAGTAGTAGTAGTGCAATAATAATAGTACCTAGCAAAACAGATGATTTCCACCGGTTTTGTTTTTTATTTAACTCGTGATGTATTGTGTATTGTACAATTTGTACATGTACTTGTATGAGTTTATAGTTTATGCATTTATGTGTGTAATAGTTGAGGTTTATTATCATTCATAATAATAATAACATTACTATTACAATTATGCTGTATGATTATTAGCAGTATCTACTATCTACGTGGATTTTTCAAGTTGAGTTGTTAATGTAAGGTGAATAGGTGAATTGCTTCATTTGATTGCATCAATGCAATGTCGAGGACTGTTGGTTTTTTTTCCTTTTCAAAATGCTACGAGTTTGACTATGTGATTATCTTTGTACTTAAGACAAAAATCATTACTTTATCTTCCCCACGTTCCTTTTTTCGCTGTATACCTATACACTTGAATACTTTGAATACTTACCACTATACAATACATACAGAATTTTGAAAGGACTTTGCGATAAGATAATCTTCATCAGAGAAAATTAAATGTTTTAATTTATCTGGGCCCATCTTCTTCACTCTTCACATTCATTTGTTTATGTGTGTGTGTGGATGCAAAAATAGTTTTCTAATAAATAGTGTTGTAACACAAGATAAAGGTTAAATTAAAAGTTTCAAAGGAATAGTTGATGTATATTATGATACATGACGAACTGTGTATGTATTATGAATCACAAATTTTTGTCTATGATTAAAACAAAGATTTGCGTGCAGTAAGTATAAGGGCCTTTTCCCTCTTGAGATTTTTGAATGGGCTACTTTGATAAAAACAACTATATGTATAAGCATAGGTTATACGATATGATTGTTCATGTTTACTTTTATTGTATAAGTGTGTTTGTATTTATAGTTTATAGTCATGCGTATCTATATATTATATCTGTAATAGATTTCTGTCTGCCCAGTTTATTTATAAAGCTATTTAATATTCCATGAAATGGCCTTTACGGACGTTTGGTTTGTTATTTGTTTTGAAATGTTATGAAATGTTTGGAAGTAGTAGTAGTAGTGTAGAATGTACGTTATCGTGGACTTGCTACATTAACTATACAAAGGAAATTTCTTTGTGCTCATTTTAGACTATATGAGTGAGAGTCTATAGACTACTAATAATCAGATAAAGTTATGCACAATTTGACTGGTGAAATGAACCATGCATGTTTTGATGTTTGCTATTTTGTATTTCCATTGCATTGTACTAATCTCGATTCTCGATTCTTGGTAGTGCAAAATCAAGAATGTATATCATTATTAGTGGGTGACGGCATTGTGTATTTCTTAGTATTCCTTGTATTTTTATTAGTTTGTTTATTTGTTTTTATTTTGGTAATTATTCAATGTAATATAATAAGCTGCTGGTGTTCTTGTATGTACACAATGAACAGGTAGGAAAATACCTAAGTACACAGCACAAACACACTCTTCACCTTGGTATATGTTGAGTACACCGCTGACGCGGTGCCTCTTGCTGATTTTTTGTGCTACTATCCTTGTTGTTATTGTCCTGTACAGATGATTGGCTCGGTTGAGTCATTCCTCTGTACTCTATAAGTGTAGAGCATAGCATGTTCGTCAGAGGTTTTTTTCTTCTTCTTGGTTTAGGCTGTGTGCTGTGTTTACACTTTACACGTACAGGCCTCTAGTCTCTAGTCTCCAGTGTACGTACATATTTCCACATGTGTTTGTTTGTCTACTGGTAATGAATAAGTGCATAGGATTACTAAGAAAAGAATTTAAACGACGTTAAATGAGTAAGGAGTCAGTCATAAGCGGATATGTTTTTTTATATGCATAGTCTATAGTGTTTTATATTTTATACAAATAATATCTGTACATTTTTTGGTGAAAAATTCATCATGTATAGTGTATAGTAGTACCGAAATTTCCAGCTTCCAACCATGATAAAATAAACTGAGAATAATCCATTTTGAGAAAATTTAAATACTTTATACTTTATAAATTAGGAGTTTGTTTGAACAAACTATTTTGTATAAATATTATATTATATAGTAACTGAGGATTGAGGATAAATACGCAGTGCACGGTATAGCATAGCATAGAGCATAGGATTAGTAAAATATGCACAAGGACATGATACATGGTGGATGTTATTGTTCATCATGTGTATGATTGGTTGGCAAGATTTCTGTTCTTCTCCACAGTGTTGACGACTGGAGAGAAGACGAAGAAGGATGAGGAAAAAATCTTTGTATGTTGATCTATGTAGATATGTATGTCTAGCATAGGAATTTCTAATGTATGACAATGAATCATCAGTGTATGAGTATGAGAGTACGAGTTGTGATGAATGTGAGTGATTTTATTTTTGGAAGTGTGTACAAATACACAGAGCTCGAGCTCTGTATATCATAACATGTACAATATTTATATTTAGTATTCTCTTTATAACTCTTCAAGCTTCAAGTACAAATTGAAACTTGAATTTGAATTTTAAAATGACGCTCATCTTGCGGCATGTATTACGCAAGCTGATCTCTCTCTCTCATCTTTTTCTCATGTGATGTAAAGATTGTCAAATTCAATGTATAGATATTTCTACCACTCATAGCTAGTACCTCATAGCTATTCATAAAATAAGATGCAAACAGAAAAAACATATATGTATATATTATCATGTATTTTAAGATGCGTATTAACCGATTTGTATTCCGCTGTGTTTTGTGCAATAGTTATGAGTTTAGAGTTGAGAGAGATTAGTATTAAAAATGATGATGAACAAGTATGTTAATGACTTGTTGGAAAAATCTGTAACGCATTAATAAAAAACTTTACATTATTCAAATATTTTGTGACATTGATCATATCATTATGTTTTACTCAATACTCTTTAACAATCCTAATACATAATACTTCTGTATTACTCTCTACTCTCTACCTTTAATGTACTCTAATGTAATCTCGGCACAAGCCACAATCAAAGATTTCCATTAGTTCTTTAGAATGTAAATTTATGATGGATTGCGTCAAAAAAATAATAAACCAAACCAATTCATTTTTGCATGAACTTGTGCCTTGTACTTTTTATGCTCATATTTTGTGATAGAAATTTAAATGGGATTGATTTAATTGTGAATGCATGAAATATCAGTAATCAATAGCAATCTGTATAATCGATATGATATTATATTATACAAGTTTTTAATTAATTGTACTGGTATAGCATTTTAATTGGAATTGCACAATAATTCAGCAAGATTCGATACATTTTAAACTCATTAAACTATTTAATATTTTATATATTGAAAAATTAATTTTGTTTTTACTTTTCTTTTGCAGATGGGAAGCCACAAAGTTCCTCTCGAAGTCGTTCTACTACGTAAAGTCGCACATGTAGAAGGTGTTATTAAGTTACTAGATTATTATGAACGAACGGATAGTTTCATAATTATTATGGAACGTCCCGAACCCGTAAAAGACTTATTCGACTATATCACCGAGAAAGGAATACTTGACGAAGTCACCGCCCGCACCTTTTTACGTCAAATTGTAGAAACCCTCATCCTATGCCATAAAGCTGGTGTCGTTCATAGAGACATCAAGGTATGAGTCATTTATTTGTTATTTTGTATTAAATGTATACACCCTATCCTTTTGATAATGTCTTTCGTTTGGTGACAAGCCGTATTATTCTTGGAAAATTACTCTTAGAAGACACGGAAATAAGTAATAAATTTTAATTCCATTACATATGGAATATCCAATTTTTCCAAATAAATAAAGTGAATCTGGAATCTGGAGGGTTTTCCCGAAATCTGTGTGTCTAGTGCCTAGTGCCTAGTGTCTAGTGTAAAAACAGCTGGGAAGTCTGGATTCTAGAATATAGAATATAGAAGATTAGTGTAAAATAAGGTTTTCTGTCTTTCATTCTTGTCTTGTCGTCCTCTCCATCATCCTAATTAATGCTCAAGTTTGTCTGATGTGAAAATAATGCCGAATCAGTATCCTAACGAGTTGATATGTATGTGTGTGTAGTGTGTAATGTGTATACTACGAACTACAAGCCCAAGAGTAATCAAGACGACAGTTTTTATGAAATGAAGACGAGTACCTGTGTACTGATTATTATGTAATTATTATGTACATATGTACCATGTCATTAACGTAGTATGCACGAGAACACCTCACTATTGTGGTTGATGGATTTCCCACAATTCGTAATAATGCCTGGATATTTTCAACTGGATATTTATTTATTGACTTTGGTTATTCTATTTTTCGCGCTAAAGTACTTTCCATGTAATAATGTCATTCCCAAGCAAATTAAGTAATCTGGTTGCGATTATTTTTTTCTGTTTGGGAATATGGAATATGGTATACGTAGTTTTATCTGAGAAAAGACTAGAAATCATTTGAAGAATTTCCATGTTTTGTATTTTGTCCTTTCCTATTAATTTTTAGTAGGTTCTGGATTCTGGAAGAGTTTATTTACATCAATATCACTTATCAATATCTTGACAAGCTAACACATTGCACTTGCTTAAAATCTATAACCATCTTGATAAACTTGAGTGAACTTCCAAAGAATCAATTTGTACTGGGATATCAATGTATCGTATGCTAAAAGTCAAAACTCCAAACTCAAAACTTGAGAAAACTTCTCCCTTTTTCATAGTATATTATTATCTCTGAATGGATTCCTTTCAAATTTTATACAGCAATTACTCAGAGTATCATGTACTCATGTACTCATGTATACATGGAAGCAGAATCCATTCACTATACAGATATGTCATATCTTTTACATAAAGGAGATGAAGTTGAAAAAAAGAATCCTACATGGAATTATATAAACGATGATCGACTCTCATACTTAATGTATTTATGTAGTGCATTCATATAAGTAAGTAATATGTCAGAGCAGAAATTTGTATCTACGTATTACACGTGCTAAAGATTTGAGATGAGCATGGAAAGTTTACATTTTCCTATCTGTCGAGTCATTCCACATTTGACATTCGACACAGATGTACATATGGTGTATGTTGTACTTTAGTATTACGTACAGATTATCATTTACCATAGACCATAGATTGAATGACCGTATTGAATATTGAATGTTGAAGATTGAAGGATTGCTAACATTCACGACATTCCTTTTAATTCATGAATTAATGACGATATCAAAGATGATGCAACAATTAATAGCTTATTCAATGATGCGATTCATTTTGCTTTTTAACTTTCAAAATAATAAATAATAATAATAATATTGAATAAATATCATATTGATAAAAGTTTAGACATTCGACATTCATTATTCATTGATTATTTATGAATGACTTGCGAATGGAATGGTTTAGATTTTAGATATTAGATAGTGTTTAAATAGAGACACAGTTAGTCGTGGTTAAAGTCCTTGTTTCTGCGCACTTACTGTTCGTTCAGCGTTTTATCATGTAAATGGTAAATAGATTTACGAAAGTGATCAGTATCAGTCTTTATATAATGACGTTTTCATTTGTCGTCGTATTCAAAATTTTCTAATATCGTAAATTGTAAATTGTAAGTGATATCAAAGTTACATGTCACACTTTACACAAAATGAATTTCATAACCGATATTAGGAACCATAGCACATAGCTTTGTTCTAAACTGTATACTGTATGTATAGGCGATGGCATTGACAGAAATTAAAAGTTGTGTGAAAAGGATAAAAGAGCAAACAAAATTGCCATTTACCATTTATTTATAGAAAAAACAGCTTTTTAATGATGGATGATCCATAATATGTACTAGTTTTATGTATCAGGCGAATGTCAATGAAAATAGGTAAAACGTGGTGTGTACTATGTTTCGAAAGTCTAGATTTTAGATTTTAGATTCTAGATAAAAATGGATGGAAAGATTGTTATCATTTTCCTCCATATGTACGTACAATAATTCACTATAATATCAATGGTTTGTGACTCACTTCATGCTGAACGAGATTCAAGTACATTGTGTTAAAGCTTAAATGGCGATACACGATGCACGATACACGATACATCGAAGTACACTCCAACTACAATATCAGATTTAGCAATGAATGAGAGGCTGAAATGTTGGATTCGACATATGGTTTTTACCTGCACACCGAATACCAAATACCAAATGCTAAATGCTACATGTATCACATGTACAATGTAGAAACATATTCCTTTGTCCTGCACTCGCAAGTTAGAATGATGGTAGTGAATTATTGTTGGGGATAGATAGATATATGTATGGATGTGTAACATGGTATATGATATATCGTATATTGGATGGTTTTGAGATAGCTCGTAACCTCCTGTTGATATTATATTGTGTTGATGGTTGATGCTCCTGTGGTTGCATATGTAATATGTAAGCGCGTAATATATATATATGTATGGGGAATGGTGAACTTGATATCATTTGATATAGAGTATTGTACAAAGTTTGAAGAGTTGTAATTAAATGTCGGCATCCTCTGGGCAAGGGCATATTACTATTTCCGCTCTTCTAGATTCTAGAGTCTAATGATGTTCATTCATTTTCATTCATATTTCTCTCTCTCTCTTTCCATCTATGTTTGTGTGATGATTTTCTCTCTTTCTCGTTCTTTCTCTATACTCTATTCTCGACTCTGGACTCCGGACTCTAGAGTGTGTGTGTGAAAATGTTCTCTGTCAAGTACATATTTAATAATTTACATGCATACTAAATTAGAGAGTTGAGTTTTGACTTTGTGACTAAAATTTGTTATTAAATCTGTTATATGAGCTGTGAACATGTCGTACGTCGTATATCAACAAAAACATCAAGCTTGTTTACTCCAAAATAGGAATATGAACGTGAACAATATGGAAATTTGATGTAGGATGTCCAACGTTTGAAAATAACAACCATGTAAAATGTATTACACTCTGGACTCGGAAAAGGGAAATGGTGCATATGAGATATGAGGATAGCGGAAAATATCTATGTCTAGTTTTTGCATTATGAAAGTAGAGCATTGTCATATGGAAACTCTCAAGTCGCAATAATTTTGGATCGATATTCCATTTATGCATGCTACATGCACAATGCAAAATGTACAATGTTTATCGTTTATCATGTATTAATAGACGATAGACGAGAAGACGTAGCACTTGTTGTGCTACAGAAAATGCCAAGGCCGGTGTCAACGATATCAGACGCCATGAAAACCTACAAATTGATGCTTTCATCGAGATATAAAACCCATTTTAATTACATGTACTTTTCTTGTAGCTTGTAGCATGGTTTTTAGAAAATAGAAAAGCGGAGAAAATAAAAAAAATCCAAATGGGCTTGTTACATGAAAGAGAGACATTACAATTTAATATAGATATGGATTCGTCATTCAACATGTATTGTAAAATTGGAAATTAGATGATTGAATAAAATGGTTTGTTTTGTTTCATGTTTTTCCAGGATGAAAACATTCTCGTAGATGCCAAGTCGCACACACTTAAACTAATTGACTTTGGTTCTGGTGCAATTTTGAGAGAACAACTGTATACAGACTTTGACGGTAAGTGTTGATTTTTAAATACTATTAAATTTTAAGCTTCTTCCCTCTTTTTCCCATGTCATGTATGTATTATTACTTAGGGAATTTCATCCACCTTTTCAAAAGGGTTCACTATATTCAAGCATCATATGAAATAGAAAATAGAAAATATAGAGAGGCGCAAAATATCTACATCGCAAAATAATTTTTGTCATGTTTATTTATATATTTTCTGTGAGAAATTTAAAATGCATTTTTAGGTTACTATAATATTATTATGACGCTCTTGTATTGTGCACAGAATATTAGTTGGATTGAGAATTGAGAATTGAGCACATAACAAAATGCATATGACATATGAAAAACAGTCAACAGAAACTAGTGACTAGTGACAAATTCTAGAATATCTCGTATTTTCTCATTCAAATAAGGCATTGAAGTATTTACGACGCAAAAGTAGAAAATAAAAAGGAAAGAAATTCCATGTGAGATAAAGGTTAGGACCTCGTATTCGTACAAGTACTCGTACTTAGCTTCATGCTGCTTGACTTCCGCAAACATTTTGGTAACTGTGTTTATAAAATGTAAACATGAGCTCAGTGCAGACTAAAGCATCGTCACTTTTTCTTGGTAACAGAATGAACATCAATATGGGCGCATATCATGTGCAGATATTGAAAGAGAGAGAGAGAGAGAGCGAGAGTGAGTGGTACATGTATTTTGTATATGTCTGGTTAAAAAAGGAAAATCCTTGATATTTAGTTCAAGATCTTCTCAAAGTGAAGGTAAAATGAAATAATAATAATGATGATGATAATGATAATAATGCATTATAACTACCAACTACGCATACCTACGGATATGTGTATTGTATTGTTAGTATGATTATTATCCTATAGATTTTGGTTATATTACGTGATTCTGATTAGATGTTCTGAAAGGATTACAGCACAGAGAGCTTTCATTCAATTCATGCCATGCCATGTAGAATCATCATAACATGTGATGGAGGATATATATATAGACAAATGCGTTGTTTATGTATTATTTACGCTCTTAAATTCATTTTATTTCTAGGTATCAACAGCTTGTATGTCTGTATTCGGTATGTATTAATACTATACAATATACAATGTCTGCAGTGTCGCCTGTGTGCATGCAAATACATAGATATACGTGTGAAATAATTTGATAACACAAAACAATACGTTTGTTGTCAGTGTGTATGTCTAGCTTGTCTACCTACTTTGTGTAATCGAGAGTATAATATAAATATGTATATATATGCACATCCATGTGCATACTTTGTCCAATGTAGTACACACTACACACACTATACATTTGCACAGAATTTTCGTATCTCATTTGCTATTATCATCTGTAGTCTCTAGTCTGTAGTGTTATTGTTATTGGTATGTGTTTGCGAGAGAGAGAGAGAAGGAGAGAGAGTGGGGAATTTCATATGGCGTAAGAAGAGCACGAAGCTGAAGCGTGATGATCATTCTGTATTTTGTATTCTGTACAATAATAATAATATAATAAATATACATGTGTATGAAAGTGCTTGAGAGAAGCCCAAGTCAAAGCCAAAGCCAACTTGCATTTGATTTCATATGATAACATAGACGTAGACCAAGACCAAGAATATGATAATAATTATTATTGTTATTATACGTTATACGTTATACATTATACAGGTACTACTGCTGATTGTTTAAAAAAAAGTCCATGTGCAATACAAAGACGTAGAGAGAAAATGAAAGATTGTTTTTATCTTTGTTGTGAGTTTTTTTTTGTTTTTGAGGGAAGAACTTTACTAGCAGTATCTGATATCTGTATGTAGAGTGTGGAGGAAAATTTATACTCTTGGCTCTTGACTCTCGACTCTCGGTGGTGATACAGTTACTAATGTAGTGTGTAAAATTTAAATTCCTTCCATTTTATATCATGTTTTGTGCAGAAAAAGGCGTATAAAAAGATTTATTTATCCTCATACTGTGGACTGAGGACAGAGGATAACAGGAAAGGCTAGGAAAAGTAGACAAATATTTTGTACTTTTATGCAGGCATCCCATACAAAATACAAAATATAATACACAATATAACTTTTGACATCAAAATTTTTCATAGTAATCATATTATACAGTTGAGCAGTATTCCTGGAATGATTTACTAATCAAAATTTGCATATTAAACCGTACTATATGCTTCCTTGCGTGCAATTGTCTCTTCCAATATACAAAATATAAAATACAATATGCATAGTCCATTCCATGTTTTTGGAATTAATTGGATTTTCTATGAATGGAAGATGGAAGGAATATGGATCGTGTAAGAAAAAATATTTTCCGCTAGAAATGCATATTTATCAGTTTTCCTATGAATTGTATACTCCATATTTCCAACTTCCAACATAATACAATGATAATTACATTTTGAACACTTTAAACCTATTAGACATAGATGTAAACATGATATATTATGCTATTGTTGTGTTAGAGAGCGTAAACATTTATTATGTATAGAGGAGGTGTAAGATAGATAGAGAGAGAGAGAGTTTGTGGAAAAATATTACATATATACATATAATATATTGGAAGCAGCATTGTAACTACGCATTGTAATCATGTAATAGCCTCATGATTTCCGTGGTAGAAGACAAGGACTTTTCATTTAAAAATTAGTGGAAGATTGAATCGTCTTCTAAATACGTATGTGTCTATATTATGCATAAAGGTATTATGCATAAAGGTATTTACTTGATAAAACTGTATGCAGTATGTACGTAATAACAAAGCAGATAGAGATAGTGAAACAGCTATGCATGTATGACGTATGGGGGATATTATGAGATCCTGTCGTACAATTAGTATGATATACATTATGCATATATGTCATTTTACATATCAAACAGGCAATGATGATGAATTGCAGTAGTAGTAATAATAATTACAGCTGCATTCGATATCATTTATTTTGTCGAGACAAGATATGCATATCTACTGCTGCATTTTTAACGAAGGACAAGTTGTGCTCATTGTTCTTGTCTATACAAAATAGAATATAGAAATAACTTGGAGTGTAAAAGTATAGTGATTGAAAAGTGTAGTTTTTTTTGTATTGCAAAATTCAAAGTTGTAGAGTAAAATAATATAATAATAAAGCAAGTCTTGAAATAGAAGTTAGTCTACAGATTAAAGACTAAAAAAATTTGCAATCCAAAATCCCAAAAATGCCTCTTCATTCTTCAGTCAGTTTATGTAGTTTATATATTTACATACAAGATGAAATTTTTTAAAGGATTTATTATTTTATTATTTAGTTCCCATAATACGGTATAACCGCATCATGATTATGATGACGGTGGTGGTAGTGGTGGTGGTTTAGAATATTTGTGACTAAATGGAAAATGGATACATTATCGTTATATAGTACAAGTAGTAAAAATGAATTAAAGAATGACTGAATGAGAGAGAGAGAGGGAGAGAGATTGCAAATTCCTGAGGTCCTTAGCGAAAAGAAAAAAAAGAACAGTTAGTTGTCTCTTGTAGTTGTAATAGAATGTGTAAGCTGTTCTCTGTAAACTCATCACCATGCAGTGTCAGTATGCATTTATACATGCATATATATTTTGTATTCATCCATCCATCCATCTATATTGAATGTAAAAGCAAGTTTGTTCTTCTCCTGTACTTTTTTTTGATCTATGCAAGAGATAGTGTAGTAAAAAAAATATTGAATGGATGTATATTGTATGTATACATACAGATGACTACGCCTATATACTATCTGTACACTGTACATTGTACATATACCTGCATGCCTGCGTGCTTCATCTTATTGAGGTCAGAATAAGACGCAAAAGTATAACCTACAGCCACTGACGATCATAGCTTTCCCTTTACAAGGCTGGTTTATTATCATAATAATAATAAAGTACAGTGCAGTATCCTATGTATATTATATACATGTACACAGACACGCTACACTCTACACACTACATAAGCCAAGTAAAATCATACAACGACCAACGACTGCAGAACGTTTACCTGGTATAAAATCAGCTGAGTAAATGCAATGCAATATATATACGACGCATTGCAATTTTTCAGTGACTTTGCTCACGTATACATATGGAAATGAGTAGAAGGAGAAAAGGGATTGAGGAATGCAACCTACTATACACTGTACATTGATGAATGAATGCATTTGTAATCTAAATAAGTAGAAACGTTTTTCAACTTATTTACCATATAGTGATTGTTGTATATTGTAAACTTTTGGGGATTTTTCATTTTTTAATATTTTTTATCCTTCATGTGTAGAGTTTTGAGATGCGTAGTTTAGTGTTTAGTATTTCGAAATACTTCCTTTCCTCATTATTATTATTATTGTTATTATTAGGAATAGGTATATTTAACTATAAATCTCAAATAAAAGTGAATGGTTGAATGAATGCACTGATGAATTGGAGGTGCTGTAGGTTGTAGGCTTTAGGGCATTTGTTAAAAATAAATATTATTATTATTGCATGAATTTAGGATATATAAAGGGAGAAAAAAGTAAAGTACGAATTTATATCCTGAAGCAATAATAATAATAATAAATATGGTTGCAGTGCATCACACTGCACAGTACATGGTGTGGGATAATATTATTTTATTACAGCATCACTGTTATTAAATATAATAGATAATAATATAGGAATTCACATGACTACTCTTTCTATCATTAATACCATCTACTATCCTGTGTATTGTATATCATTATTATTATTCAATCGGAAATCCCAAAAAATCTGGGAATGAAAACGTTTTCCCGTATACACGTAATGTTCATGCTTGATACTCCATACTCCAGTGTAGCATTTGCGTATTGTACCCATCGTCATGCAATTTCTGTCAAGCATTAGTAAATGTGGAAAATCATACAAAACAATGCACAATCCGCTGTATACGTGTGCAAAATAAGCGAAACAAACAGAGTAAACGTTGAGCTTTAAAACTTTCAAGGATAAATAAATGATGATTGAAGTGAATGGAATTTCGGAATTTTGGAATTTTTGGATTCTCATGTTTCAGTTGGGATGTTTGGTTTCATGGAGAATGAGATGAGTTTTTAAATCAGTACACTGACAATTTGTGGTTGTACACAAATGTGGATGTTTCTTTATTGTTACTCGTGTAATATTGTATTTGTGTATGAATTATGGATTATACATAAAATGGCTTCTGTTTTGTGGTGTACTGAATAATTGAATAGGATTGATTTTCTCGATACGGTTATCTAGGATGTAGGGTCTAGGATTTTACCTGTGTAAATATTAGAGGCAGAGTAGAGTAGGGTATCTTTAAAAAAATATGAAGAATGAAGAAGCATTAAAAACTTGTAATGCAATGAGTTTGATATCATCTAGTATCTAGTACTACGCATATATATATGGATATCTACCTATGCAAATTTGAAGCAATGTTTATCCAATGCCAGGTTGATGAGCGAGAGCATGTGATTTTGAAACCACTTTACAGACACATACGCAGTGACGTCAAACAAGGATTCTGTTTGATTCAGGACTCAGGACGAGTTGTATGCACTATGTACACATACTAAATACAAAACACCTATCTCCTATCTATGTGATAGAAGTTTAAACAAAGTAATAATATTATGGATAGTAAAAGGATTTGAAATTTTATTTAATTTACTTTACTATCCATATCATATACAGATCTGCCTAATATCTAATAGATTGATGTACACTGATATTACATGTAGTAATATTATTATAGTATGAGAAACTACTATGATACTATGATTGTTCATGAGAGTAGTGTATAAAGTTATTTTATGATGAAATCCTATTCTTTCCATTCTCCATTAAAATAATGTAATGAAATAGAATTGGGATCAAATAGTAAAAACTGCATACATATTACACATCTACATTTTTACTCTTCCGTTTACATAAGTTTTAATAAAAAGTATCATTCCTTTGGTACATCAGTACTCAAGTACTCATCTTGTTACCATAATATCATATTATAAATAAATAATTTTAAATTTGCTATGTGCAGTTCTTGGAGTATGCAGTATGTACATGATATGTAGTGTTCATGCAGTATCAAAATTGAATAGGCCTGAATGAATTTAATGTGGGCTCTCTGCTCTCTCTCTCTCTCTTTAAAACGACGAGAGCGTGGAGAAGTAGCAGCTGACGTCACATTTTGTTTAGTCTTTTAAACACATGTATGTCTTCCGCGTGACTTCCTCTTGCTTCTTTCTAGATTCTAGCTTCAGTCAGTTCCTTTGAGTTAACGTACTTTTTCTTCTGTCTTTTTTCACGGTAGACGAATATGTATCTAGTATCTACCAAAATGTACACATGCTCTTGTTCTCTTTTTGCATTGATATATGTACACTTTTTATGTGTAAACAATTGGGAGTTTTGTGTGCGGTCCGTTAGGTTTTTTCTTTTGTCGATTGTTCACTGCTTCTTTTTATTTTTCTTTTGTCAATGTGTTGCAAATTCTTGTGTGTGCTGATCACAGTCCGTCAGGATGTCTTTCTTCTGATTCTCCTCCTTTTTTCTTCTTTCGTCTAGTTTTCTTCAAAAGGAGTTTTTTTGTGTGTAGAATGTAGAATGTAGAATCTAACCAATTGAATGTGTTGAAATCCCTAATTAGAAATTACATAGACAAAATTTCAATTCTTGTTCAAGGCAAAATGAAACAGACGTGTAATTCTTTCACTCAATGACATGGTTAATGAAAACCGAAGCGAAAAGAAACTATGCAGACGAGACAGGTCTACAATGTCTCGAGTCTCGAGTCTAGTGATTAAAGTGTAGAGTCTAAGGTAATATTTTTTAGTCGTTTGTGAATAAACGTTAAGCGCAAGGAAAGGGAACAAAAACTGTTCAATGCTCAATACTCAATGTTCAAGTCATTCTAATAAAATAGAGAAGAAGAAGAAAAGAAATCCAAATATTTGTATGGATTGGGTGAAATATTCAAAGATTTTCAATATACATTATATATTATATATTACATTATAAAATACAGCAACAAAATGGTGTACATAATTTGAATTGAGATCAAGTGAAACTAACAGCTAACTAGGAATGAAAAGCAAAGCGAACACAAACAAAAACTCATTCATAATACTACAAACTAAATAGTAGAAAAAAAAGTTGACAAACTGCGTATATTTTATTTTACTACTAGGGACAAATCACACGTTGAATTCAAAGTAGATGTATCTTCGTACATTAAATAGATATGTATTAAGCATTAAGGATTAA
>JAQGBH010003482.1:0-19725 GCA_034698265.1 Sminthurinus aureus
TTAACATGTGTCATGTTATTTAACATGGCTGGTATAGCACCGGAAACTGTCATGTTAGTGCAGGTTATATATTTTTTTATATGTTGCTTAGCTCCCGATCAAACAGCATTGGAGAC
The DNA here is from genome assembly GCA_034698265.1 of Sminthurinus aureus. Lineage (NCBI taxonomy): Eukaryota > Metazoa > Arthropoda > Collembola > Symphypleona > Katiannidae > Sminthurinus > Sminthurinus aureus. Next base: position 117 of record JAQGBH010003482.1, read on the forward strand.
AAAAAATTCAAAATTCACCCCTCACTCCGAAAATACCTTTGCCAGTTTTTCGATTCCCATTACACACCAATTGCATTCTAACTCTGTTTGAGTGTTGGCAAGAGGTGGTAGATTGTGGTGGTTAAGATATTATTGAAAATTAATTAAATCGTTAAACACAAGAAATAAACAAAGTTTGTACTAAAATCCGACATTATTTTTTTACCAAACCAATAGACTTTATAATGTATAATTTAGACTAGACCAAACCAAACCAGACTACACTATACTATCAAAAACCAGGTGATTTCTGTTTGTTTGTTTGTTTGGGTTTGATTTGGTTTGGCTCATTCGACTAAAAGGGCTAAAAGGACTAAAATTCGAATTGGAATATCTGAACGAGCCAAGACAATCAACATATTTTGTACACATGTCTCTTTACTGTTTACATAATAAAGTAATTTTGTTTCCCAGATTCTAGAGCTAATCGAATATAGCCTGAGCCGTAATGAGCATGTAAAAGGCTCATTATGGGATTCATCAAAACGAGACAAGGCATGGAAATGACAACATGTGATGTACATTGGCCATGTTTTTGTTTTCATAATTCAATATTCATGAGCTACGAGCATATCCTATTTATCTATTATATAGCAGCCATAAATCATAAATAAATAGCGAAATGGACTGAGTTCTACGTTCTAGATTCTACATTCTACGCACTAACAGTGCACAAAATCTTCAATTTGACCCTCTGTTTGCCATGTGCCATTGGCCATTGGTAATTGGTTTACATGAATATTGTAGTAGCATTTTAAATCATTTAGTTGCTAATTACAAGCTAAATCAAGATATCTGCAGTAATTTTATAGCTATTGCAATACACAATATGCGTAACATGACAATGGCAATGGTGATAACTACAGATAATAACGGAACAGAGCATCAAGTTCATCAAGTACAAGTACAATAAACAAGAAACGCAAGTCATAAATATGTTCCAAAAACAGAAACTGTTCATTTTATTTATGGACAAGAAATTTTTGAGACGGAATAAAAGCAAGATTTTAACTTTATTTTGTCCTCATCTCATGTTATAGCAAGATTTTAACTTTATTTTGTGTTTATATTTAATAAAAATGATGTCTTTTACTAATATTCTATAATCCATAATTTATAGAGTCATTTCTAGTTTGATATATGAACTTTGAATTTGATGTTGAGTGACGGTGATGACACAAATAAATATGAACCAAACAAAATATGTATTTCTTTGAAGGGTAAAAAGTAGACAGTAGACAGTAGATGGTAGGTAGTAGATAAAGCCCTTGAGCACACTGGAAAGTTTACGTAAAGAAGTTTAGGACAAAAACCACGTCAAGAATTTCATTTTCTCATCATAAATGCTCAAAACTCACAGCTCAAAGCTCACAACTCAATGACGCTCATAAAGCTTCGTCTTAATTAAATCTGAGCTGGTGAATAACCATTGTTCATCACACGTACAGCATTCAGCATACTGTCTCTTTCTATTTTCATCAAGATTATGATTATTTCTGACATAATTTATAGCAGATTTGACGAATCATGTCCTTTTTCTTCTCGCATATTTGTGTATTGTGCACGACATTTCTATTACATATTCTGAATTCATATGAGTTGGAGTTTGCGTTTGACAAAAACCTCCTTGTCCTTGTCGTCGTCGTCCTTTGATAAGCTTTGATGAGAAGTTTTGCTCTACATTTGGGAAAGAATTCAAATTTCTGACAAATTCACACATACACGAGACCCAAGTCGCAGGAGAAAGTTTGCTCTAGTTAAGCCTTGGCCCCAGGCCGAGCATAGAGCATACATCATTGAGCATTGAGTATGGAGACATGAGCGATGATGCAAAAGTTAAGTAAAATGACTAAATACTTTAATCTCCGCTTGGAAAGGGTACAGAATCAGTGATTGATGGTATTCGTGTGACGGCACTTTTTATCTCTTGAGCTAATCGGCATCAAGTATCAAGTATCAACACAGTCACAGGTCACAGCAGGGTCTATGTACAATGTACAATGTACATAGTACATATCGTATAACGTAATATATTTCACCATATTTTCTCGGTCCAGCAACTTTTTATTTGTCCACGTGTCACAAGTTTAATTCATCATCATTTAAATCAAGGTTCTTTCATGCCTCAAACATTTCTAAATTCTAAAAATATCTACCATCTACAATCTGCATAGCTCAAAGCTCAAAGCTTAAGGTTTGAACTCCTGAAATTGTCAAATGGAGTCCGTGAACAAATAATAATCATAATTTCATGTCTAAGAATTAAGCATTTGTATTTCAGATGATTCAACATTCAAAATAATCTGTTCAAAAGTTTTAGAGGGGTTCAGAATCATATTTCACCATTGTCCATTCTCTAGTCTTTGGTCTCCGTAATGAATTTTAACAATAAATCACATGTTATAAATTACAAATAAACTGAGGGCAATTTCCCTGACAGTTTGTTGATATTGTAATGAAGTTTGAATTTCACATGAAGGAAAGGACAAATGAGGCTGTTGAAAAATATTATTATTTGTGTGGAACCAAACTTCATTTTCTAATAATAATACCAGTAGTACATGACATACGAAGCATCAAGTATGAAGCATGAAGTGAAAACTGGAGGACTAAAGGACATAAGGACATAAGTTATTACCACCACCATCAAACACCAACCATCATGTTTATACTCCATTCTTCTTACACACTTTGCATCTATCTACAACAAGCAATTAAAAGGACTAATTAATGATCGTCTTGACGTGATTCATGAGTTTTATGATACATTATTATGGGTTTCAAAGCCAAAGTTGGTTCCGTTTGGGTTTGCTATTCTGCGGTGTGGTCTGCTGTGCTGTGCTTTGGCCAGACGTGGACTTTTATTGTTGATAGTTGGTGGTTTTTGGTGGGGATGCTGAAGAAAAATGGTGCTGGTAGTCAACACTTGACATTAGACACTCGAGACCCGAGACTCGAGACTCGACAACTAGAAATTTAAGTCTTATGACATATTATTGTTTTACTGTACCCTAGATTAATTTTAATGAAACATGATGTTAATAATGACCATATTTCTCTTCCCTTCTTTCATTCTTTCTTATACTATAGTAGTACGTCTATTGAATTTTGTCTTTTAATATTGAGAAAAAAGATATGAAAAATGGAGAACGGAGGACAGAGAACCTCATTTCCTATCATAATGAGCAAAGAGCAGATTAATGTAGAAAAAGACGAGGACAGTCCATTCAAAACTCGCAGAATACAAATATGTACCAATAGAAATGCCAGTGCAAACACTAAGACAAAGACCCAGAACCATGCAATTAGAAAGTAAATAGCCCTTTGGAAATTGTAAATAGTGAATAGGAAATGGTGAATTCATGTTCATGCTCAGACACTGGATTTCTGTATTGTCTTTTGGGTGTAATTATGTTGGGTTTTGTGTGCCGGAAGAATTTCCATTTATCACCATTTCACATTTTACTCTGCCTCAAGTATTACTTGTAGATATTCTGGACTGTGCGCGGTGTGTTGTATCTACTTTCTAAAGCCATGGAACATGAACTTTGAGCCGGTACAGATACAACATCCCACTACACTTGAGTGCGAAACAAAAGTATCCAGTACTGTTGAATTCAGTATCCAGTAATTTATCTATCTATGCCCACCACATAATTTGTCTAAGCACTCAACCGTACGGTCATTAATTGTTTCGCAAGATTATTAAAGCCTTAATCCGACAGTTGGTAAAATTCGCACATTCCCAAAAATTTCTAGATTCTAGATTCTAGATTCTAGATACTTCTGCTCTCTGATCTCTGATCTCTGATCTCTCTCTCTCACTCTGATCTGAGGATTTTCCTTTGTACTTTGTACTTATATAGATATTCTAAATGCGACAAAAAACCTGGATGCATTCTAGTACTCTAGTGTTCTAGGACTCTAAGGATTTAAGTATTCCAACTACTGGTAATGACTGTGGCATTAGTGTTGTGTTTGGCCTTATGTTCGCACAATAATGAATTCATTCATAATGGAAGTATAGAAGAAATATCATGGATATGTTTTGCACTTGCTTTCACCAAATTATATAAAAAGAAAGCACAAGCTTCCTTAGCGTATTATTCTTTAAACATTTGCAAAACCACACACGTTGCAGAATTTTAAATAAAGTCAAAAATCCTCCCTCCGTGAGGATTTTGTATCGCCTACAATGCATAAATGCTTTAGGCTCCCGATGCGAACCAGAGTAAAAGAATTCTGCATATAATAAACTTGTCCGCTAGTTTAAAAATTTTCCCGCTATGTGGCGCTGTCATGCACAAATTCGTCACATAATAAACTTGTCCACTAGTTTGAAAATTTTCCCGCTAGAGGGCGCTGACTAGTTACAAATTTTCCCGCTAGGTGGCGCTGGCATGTACAAATTCGTCACATAATAAACTTGTCCACTAGTTTGAAAATTTTCCCGCTAGAGGGCGCTGACTAGTTAAAAATTTTCCCGCTAGGTGGCGCTAGTTTCGTTGTCTCACATTACCCCAATGTGCACAGACATCCAGCCGGACACGAGGAAAACAATACTCTGCTTCGCATCGTAAAAATCCATAGACCATAGTTATTTTGTATTAAATTAAACCACCTAGACATTTGAAATTTGTTCTAAGAAACAATTCACAATCCACACTCAACACTCAAAAATCAATCCTCAATCTCGTCTCAACCTCCAGCATGTTGTGTATGTTCAATTTTCAATGCTCAATGCTCAATGCTCAATGTTGATTGTTCACGACTTGCTTTGATTTGATGCCTCTTGTGCCGCGTGCACTGTACATTGTGCATAGTTTGTCGAACGTGAGGAAAACATGTAGATTACATAAATCGGCGACTTAATTGCTTATTGCTTTACACACTAATACTAGTTTTACTAATTAACTGGAAATCAACAGCCGCCATGTGCAATGTACAGTGCACAAACTACTTCTCTACACAATGAGCAAATGAGCAATACAAGTACATAGTAAAAGTATGTATCAGGATGATGATGTTGATGATGGAAATGGAAATTGGGAATTGGAATTCCAAACATGAATCTCGTTTTTCCTTGTGCCCCCTCTGAGACTTTGAGATGCAAGTAATTAGATTCTGAAAACGTTTAGCAGCTCTTTCATTAACGAGTGATAGTTTTTCTCTCGTGGTGTTATGCAGATTTTGCATATTAAACATCTCATATCACATATCACACACGCAGACACACACACGAATTCTCGCAAAAATATTAGACATTAGATATTAGTAATCAAGACTCTTGACTCAAAACTCATGGTGCACAGGAGACTTGAGTCTAGAATCAAAAATCTAGAATCTAGAGTACAGTATGTTTCATGTAGATATCAGTAATCAGTACTGTCTGAATAGTTGTACGCGAATTAAAAAGGGTTTTGTGCATAGCTATCTAAATCCAAATCCAATTCTTAGAAAATTTGCAAATCTCCCACCTGATTTTATGCAGATGCAAATGACTTTTCGAGAGCAAAAACATATTCTCAGAAAACTATCTGCATGTACATTGTACATGGCAGAGGCATAAATGTTGGACGTGCTTTTTGTACAGTGAAGACTATAGTGTTGTGCTCTATGCATATTAATTATAGTTACGGTGCCTAGTGCATAGTGCATAGCGTATGGTAGAGAAACTATACCATAAATGTATATGTATTTTGAGAGAGAAATTAGTTCTTTGTTTCTGTTTGCACACTTGTGTTACCATGCTGACTGTCTTGTTAATTTTCAAGTGGCCACTTGTGATCAGAGCAATCTTAACAGCTCTTCACTCCTCACAACTCCTTCTACTGATATTTCCTACAAGGCAGGAGATACACATTACACAGTACACACTGCATTCACATCCAAGTCCAATACGCACACAGATTGAGGTTGAGGCTGACACTGTAAAAAGGATATTGTAGACTGTGGAATGTGGCTTAGACAACGAAGAGAATGTCGACTCTCCACTTAAGTTTCAAAGTCCCATCGTGTATTTTCACGTATATTCGTATATGTATGTACAATGTACAACGTACATATTTCTATGGAGACGCTCTTGATTCATTTGTAGAACCGACTCTTCAATCTTCAACCCTGAATCTTCAACTACTGATTGTGAGTTTTATGTTTAGCATATTTTCCTTTGGTCACGGTCTCAAATCTCAAGTATGCACTGGAAGGTGTACAGAGTACAGTGTACAATGTACAATTTATAATTTACATTTTACACAGAATTTAAAACCCACCTACGCAAACCACATATTTTGTTGAGGCCGACTTGACTTGGCACTAGATTAGAATTAGAAATCCAAGTCTCAGAATCTGAAAATATAGAATTAGACTTGTAATATGGTTTTAAATCTATGTATAACACGCAGACCAGAATTAATAAAAAGATTAGACACTAGACAATAGACACTAGGTACGTCATGAGCCCTGATACCTGTTTCAGTGAGTAGTTAGCAGTGTCGCGTTACTCCCACCTCTTACGATACCTCTTGCCATGACCTAATTATTTCCAAAAATTCCAGTTGCGTGCTAGCTTCTACGTATAACATCAATCCGGATTCTAATGCATCTTTACATATAGCAAGACGAGATCAGGTTTAATTTCTTAAATGTAGCTCAAGTTTCAAAAGAAGTTGGTCTGAATTTCGTTCCTTTTCCTCTTTCTGAGTTTTTCTTTTCATGTATGTACAAAACGGAGCAGAGAACAAACAGAAAACAGCAAAAAGGAAACAGCACTACCTATTTCTGGGAATCCCAACTTTTATTTTTGAGAGCAACATCCATCTATAGATTATAGACGTACCTATATAAAATGAGAATTTGTAAAGAAAAATGAAACTTTTCCTTTGAAATAAATATTAGAACAATAAAAGAGAAAGTGGGGCAAGTCCATGTCGATGCCATTGTAGTTTGTAGGTTGTAGGTATTATTTAACATGTGACTTGTTTTACTCTACATTTTATTTTGTAAAACCCTACGCTTTCCATTATACTCTACAGTCTACACTAAACACTGTACCGTGTACCGTTTGATGTAGGATGATCTTCTCTGGCCTGGCTTTCTGAGGCAATAAAGTAAAATGAGGGAAAGTAAAATACTTTTATTCTTCCTGATTTCAGGGAATATACATGTTTACGTATGGGCACATATTTACAACCACATATTTACGGGATTGGAATGTAATAACTTGTAAGAGGAGATAACAGGAAGAAATAAAGGGGAAAGAATAAAGGATGGAAGAGAAAGGACCACTGGGATTTTTCTTGTATGCTCTCGCTCTCTCGCCCTTTTTCTTTTATATTATATTATATTATATTATATTGAAGAGTGAAATACGTTCATCTTGAACATTCCTTATGAATTTGTGTGAGTGTTTGTCTGTCTTCCTATCTGCCTGTCTGCCCGTCTGTCTGTCTGTAACTCCTGTTCAACAATGTTGGACGTTGGACATTCGACATGTGTAATGTGTATATTTGTATTGTGTGCAAAATTTATTGTACTTTGGGTTCTTGCTCTGGTTCCGGTATTTGGTCCACATTGAATGATTACAGCTTGAAGGCAAGAGCGTACATATGTAGGTAGACAAAGGTGAACATCAATAACGGGATTTATAAGGTAGTGTGTCTATCGTGTAAAGAATTGAGGATTGAGGGTCATTCGTAGACACATTTAGATTCTAGATCCAGATCCATTGATGTATAAATAGAAATTGGAATATGAGGACTTGAGTTTTGGCCCTCTTTCCTCCTGATTCCTTTCATCTTGACTTGTTAGTAAAAGAAAGAAACTGGGCTATTGAAACAAGTACAATTATGAAGGATGAAGGATGAGTCAGTGGCTGAATAGAACTGGATGGGATTGGATTGGATTGGGGTTAGAGTAAAAGTCTACAAGTAATAGTTAATAGTTCGTTAGTTTGTGTGTCTGTGGGACTGTTGCTGTTGCTGTATTCCATGCTCCATGCATTTGGATTGGTATTTGGATTGCCCGGACGATTTGGATGGCCATTGGCACTGTTATTTCCCTTCCCGTTCATGTCGATGTTGATGTGGATTTGGATGTCCAAGTTGATGTTGATGTTCTGGCATTTTTGCCAGAACGAGTAAAAAAGGAAAAGAAGGCAAGTACAAGGAGTAGAGAGGAGACGTATAAGTAAAAGGAGGGAAAAGTATGGAGTAAAAGGATGGACAGGACATAATTGAGTTGGCTGTTGGAGAAACGGACATCGTGTAATGGACAGTAATAAAATAACACAAAAGGGAAAGAAAGGTCAACCTGACAAGGTTCTCACATCGATCTTTTTCCATCCATTGACTCGCCTTCATTTCACCATATATCGTCTTCTGTTCTACTGTCTCTCTGTTACTATATGTGTAATGTCTACAGTATATAGTATATTGATGTACGACGTAGGAGGAAGATAACATTTTCTTAGTTTCCTCGTCCAATGCGTCTCATCATCATCAACATCATCATCATCCTCATCGACATCCTCATCGGCATTGTCATTGACATGCTCGTCCTGTGTCTCTGTTTCTTTCCCATTGTACAGCGTACAATATACAGTATACAGCATACTGCTTCTTGTATTTCAATGTATACTGTACATTTTCACTGTCATTGTCATAGTCATTGTTATTGTCATTGCCACTGTCGTTTTCGTTTTCTTTCTCGTTCTCCTGCTCGTTGGCGTTGTCTTTATTGTCCTTTCTTCATCTTGGATCCTTTCATTCCATTGCGTTTTTCTCATTGTGTTTTCCTTTGGTTCTGCCATCCGACTCCAAATCCTCTCTCACGTTAGCGCTTACGTCTGTCAAACATGAAATTAGACTTAGGCTCAATTCTTCATTTGTAGGAAAAACATACAATAACAACACTAGACACGAGACACTAGACACTAGACACGTCCCACGCAAGCCCACAAGTCCAGAAAAAATGGATAAACATAAACAGATCCAGTTTTGAGATATCAAAAGGCAGGAGGACATGTTTTACTTTTATAGGCGTATTTATTATTTATTTATTTTGTTCACGAATGACTTGAGATGATTATGATGATGACAACGAAACCGAAGACCGAGGAAAACGATGATCGTTCTTATTTACTGCACATCACTCCAGCTCATAAAGTATCCAAGAAAGTAAATGTATTGAAAAAAGTTAATACTTAATCTTATTACGCTCATCATGAAAGCAATAATACACTAGAATTTATCTAGTACAGAGCTCAGTATAAAGAGTAAAAAGTAATGTTGTATTCAGTGATCAGTGCTCAGTGCTCAGGCTTAAAACTATTTACGTTCATCACTAAATGAGAAAAAGGGGAACGAGATCGAAAATTTGTATCCAAAATCCAAATCCGAAACTGAAACCAACTCTTTTTGAAAAGAGATTTGGAAAGAAATATTTGAAAGAGATCTCTTGGTTTTTTGTACAAGCTGTTTAGTTTACAACATGTGCATTATGCATACACATATAGACATGCTTTATAGCGTATATTTTGTAGACTGTACAGATGTGCAGCATGTGGAATCGATTTTACAATTTGATACATTCGTGGCGACTTTGAATGAGAAGTAAATGACGGAATAGTGAAAGCGAGCTGAGGACTGAGAACTGAGAAATAAAGAAAGGAAGGAAAGCGAGTTATTCACGTTTGATTTCAAGTCATTCAACTTGAAGCAGTGGTTTTCTCTCTACAAAATCCTAGCAAACTAAAACCAGACCAAAGAATGAAAGAGAAATGGTATAGCTCCTAGTTTTGCCTCTCTTTCAAAAATCTGTACAAAAGCTCAACAACCAAGTACAATACAGTACTTTTCCATGATATGTTTGGACCAGATCCATTGACTTGAAAATAATTGATAGAGAGAAAGAAATGGGCTTGTGAGTAGAATTCAATTTTAAACATCTGTACAAAGACACACTAGATATGTACAACGTACAGTGTACAGTGTACAATGTGCAGTATTGCAATAGTATTGCTGCGGTTATGGCTATGGATTGAACGGACTGAAAAATTAAGGACGTGGTCAATATTGTAGAACTGTAGTGGCAGAAAATTTAAAAAAAGAGACACAGATATGATATAAAGTACCATGACAACGAATTTTTGAAATGTAGCTTCCAGGAAAAATAAATGACCATTGGCTACTCAACATTGACCGTTGGCCGTTGAAAAACTGAAGAGGAAATCTTTCACTCTTCAACTTTCCTTAATATTCTACAGCTTATTCTAGTATTTGAAAATTGAAAATGTACAATGAACAAAGTTGCTGTCTTTTTGCCCCTCCTCCGCCCTTTTATTTCATGCCACATGCCCTGTTGATCCGACGTTCAAATTATATAAATCCAAATCCAAATTCAAATCCCTGTATCAAATTCCCTTGTTTTGTATGATGCTCATCTTTTTCATCATTTTGAAGTAGCAGTTTTCACAGCCACAGCCTTTCTTCTAGGATTCTAGGATTCTAGGAAGTAGAAGGCGTCAGCATAAAAAACTATTAGATTTTGAGATCGTTACTACTACCGCAAAAATCAAAACTTGTTCTATGTTTTCCCAGTGCTGAACTGTATAAGTCAAAGTTCTTCTAGGTATCTGAATTAGAGCATATTCATGCCATCCGTTTTTCCGTTTCCCTCTCGTGCTTTAAAAAAATTGGAGACTAAAACCTGAAAGCTAGAATCTAGAATCTAGAATCTAGAACTCATGGGCGGAAATAAGTATGAATGAAATCCAAGGTTGAAAAAATCTATTCATGCTCCTAGGTGAAAACTTGAGCCCTTGTGTCTTGTGCTTTGTGTAGTGTCGTGTATGCAGTGTGCAGTATGGATTGCAGATTGTGGATTGTGCAGAGTAGTGAAATTTTTACTCTCTCCTATTCCATTTGACGTCATGTGCATTCAGTATGCAGTTAAAGGCGTGAATGACTTAACTACCTTGATATTCTACCACAGGCAGAATACCAAGGTCTCAAGTTGTAAAAGTTATGGAATCTCAGCTCAGTTCTATATTTTATATAGAATGTAGAATGTGCTATAGAGATATGATTTACCATTTTAGAATAGTTTTCTCACTTGTACCTAACTTGCTTTTACAAGGGAAGGAAAGAAGAAGAAGAAATGAGTTCTTGCGTGTGGTTTCCATCTCCATTTTCCTCGGCTCTTCCTTTCCCTGTATGTTTATATGTATTAAGTTTCTAGTCTCTACTTTGTGGTATATCCATGAAGAATAGGTACATACATACATGATGTGGCGTGGTACGTCGTAGTACTTGAAAATGAAAAGGGGATTTCATTCAGGAAAAGAAGAGCACACTTTTACACCGTTCTCATTTTCTCTACGTCCACTTTCACTCCACTCTCACTTGCTTCTCACTCCATTCCAATCCAGCGTCTTATTATCACAGTTACTCTGTAGCACATTTCACACACACATATAGAGAAAAGTTAGATAAAAATATAACTGTAAGAAACTCACAGAAAAGTCGTGTGTGGTATTCGGATTCCTCATTCTTCAAACCGTTTTTTAGGGAGTGTGTTCTACGCTCTACGTTCTATGAAATGATTTCAGTTTTTTCCTGTAAAATTTACGCCTGCTTGTAAATTTTCTGGCACTGCTATATAATAGATCCATATAATCTGTTTCATGCGCAGCCCAGACCAGCCCAGCCCAGCTAAACTCAGCTGTGCTCAACTGTGCTCAGCTCAGCTCAGCCGTTTCAACTGCTGCACAAAAGTAAGGAAATCCAAGAGTGAAGAGACTCTTTTCATACTCAATTGACATACGTTGCAAAATCAAGGAGGAACAGACTTTTCTCCAAGTTGCGTTTCTAGAATAGAATGGCTCTGCTTTTTTCATATCAATTTGCAATGTGCAGATACACAGAATTGGAAAAAGTAAGACATGGAAGTTACTCATATGCTCAAATCCTTAACTTTTAAGCGGCAGAGGATGAAAAATGAACGGAAAATAATTGGCATTGGTGCAACGCTAACAAAGGAATTAAAAAAGTCAATCGAAAATCAGTTTGTTGATACAAACGACACGAGTTTTCATTTATTCGTCTTCAGTGTGTTTACAAACTACAAACTACAAACTACAAAACAGACATAAATCTGGAACGAAACGCGAATAATAATCAGGATCAAAATGTTGATGTGTATAAATAAATGGATACGGTTAAGAATAACTTGGAGCGAGTTTAGTGATGTGTTAGGTATTGTGCAGGTTATTGATTTGAATGACATTGATTTGTGATTCCTGGAACTCTGTAGGACTGTAATTTTGTATCTTGCTCTATAGTTTTCAGACTAGGTCACTAGTACTAGTCTCTCTGGGTCGACAATGGCGAGTGTCTAGTGTCTAGTATCTAGTGCCGAGCGTCGAGCGTCGAGTGAAATGGAGATAAAAGATAGAACTGCGTGTATTTAGCCAAAAATCTCGAAATTCAAATGTTCGAAACTACTGATATACGACGAAACGAAACCAGTCCAATCCAAGCAAATTGTAGTCGGGGAAAGGATTGTGAGGACGTTGCCTCGCCAAATCCAAAATCTTTACATATATGCACGCATCATACACTACAGTATAAAGTATAAACAACAAGCCTAATTCTATTTGGTGCTTGTCATGAGTCATGACGTGTCCTCTAATTATATAACGCGTCTAGAAAGAAACAGCCTTTGCATCCAGTTTTCACAAGCTGACTGCACTTGGTTGACGAGTTGGATTTGGATTTGGATTCAGGCTTTTGTCCCACGTCTTCCTTATCTTTCATCCCCAGTAATTAAAGACTCAAACATTGACTTTTCTCTTTTGCCTCTAGTCTAGAATCTAGAATCTAGAATTTAGAATCTAGAGTCTAGAGTCTAGAGTCCCAGTTTTAGTCTGTAGGTTGAAATTAATGGTTATACACATGTACAATGTACGTTATACATTTTGCATGTATATGGCGACATAAAAGATGCATTCATACACACAAAATCTACACTCTACAGTCTACATATTATATATTATGCTATAATATTTTATGGGATGTTGTTCCCTTTTTCCTTTGTTAGTCACGTAAACAGACACACATCCAGCGTACACTTCCGGAAAACTAGAAAGAAAACGACTTGCTATAAAGACAACTATAATAAAAATCCAAAATCTCTAGTTGGTTCATGTGTGTATACTGTATACTGTATAAAGTGTAGAAAGTCTTCCTCTCATCATTTTTTGAGGTAGAGCGATTCTGGTGCAATTCTGACATTCCGCTGCTCCTTGTTTTCATATTGCCAAAAAACCAAAAATTAAAATTGCCTACCTCGGATATCAAATGACTAGCGAATACCTGTACCTGTAGAAATATTTTTACTTTATTTCTCCATTGTTTCAAGTATTCAGTACATCGTATTCAATACGCACTTTGTACACTGTGTACAGAAAGAGAGAACGGAAGAGAAGAAACAGGGTGAAAAAAACGAGTACAAAAAATGCTGCATGGTTGGTTGGCTGCTCGGTTGAATGGCTGGAGGGAAAAGAGAAGAGTAAAGAGTACACAGCATCTCCACCTCCACCTCCGCGTTTTACATTTAATATTGTATATTGTACAGACTACATGTAAATTCTACATGTTTGACGGTGAATCTGTGATGGTGGTTTACTTGCTCTTTGGGATTTTTCTCCTCTTTTGATATGTTATGTGTTATGTGGAACGAGTCAAATGTACAATGTGGATGCACATCTCCATTTTAAGTTTTAAGTTTATACCCGTGACTGTTTGCATTATGACACTCATTCAAAAGTTGAAATAAAAAAGGAGTTTGCGGTTATACTTTTCATTTCATCTCCGACAACCAGTACATTTCAGTACAGGCTTTTATTATACATTGTACAAAATGCGTATCTACTATGTACATTAACGTTATGATACAAACTAAAAACTACAAAGTACAGGGAGAAGCCATACAGTATTCAGTAGGCGAGTTGATTCAACATGAAACGGAGAGAAAGAGAAAGTTCTCGGTTGAATAAGATACACAAAGAATGTAGTTTGAGCCGAGTTGAGTTGAGCTGAAGGAACGTCGGGAGTCAGGATCTAAAGTCTAATGTACAATCTAATGTAATGCCGTCACTACTTATTATTATTATTATTCCTGTAATGGAGTAATCTTAATGCTAAATGTAAGTTGGACTTGTTAGTTCTATTTTCCTTGCCACTTTCTTTTGCATTTCTGCATGTACATTGCATTGTATATGTAAGACAGTTACTCCAGTCCACTCCACTCACAACTTTCCTACTTTTCCTACTTTCCCTTTTATTCAGAAAATGTGCGATTAGTTGTTTGGAGAAAAACAAGTTTAGTTGGGACGCAAAATATGTAGACATTTATACATTAAGTAGGAGAGTGGATATATAAATGTGAATGTTGAATAGTGGATAAGAAGGAGAATGAAAATGGAAATGGAAATGGAGAAAGAATAACCTTCTTCTACTGTACTTTACAATAAATATAGATATAAACTAGTCCAAAACTGCATCAAATACAAATGCAAATACATCTAAAATCTACAATGTAAATTCTACATCCAGTACAAAGTATAAAATATAAAGTATAAAACGTCACAAAGTAAAAGCAGAACCAGAACAAGAACCAAGAACAATAGCAAGAAAAAGAAAGGAAAGGAAAAAAAGTAAGGAAAAAGACTCGGAAGTGAAAGTAGTTCACAGAAGAGGAATTGGGCTGAATATAAAGAGAGTCTTTATTATTTTACATTCTGTGAAAAATGTACTAGGTAAAAAAAGAGGAAGACAAAGACACTTTTTTCTAGATATTGCAGCTTCAGCTCCAGTTCTTGGTTGAGTTAACGTTTGAGTTCTAGTTCCAGTTTCAGTTTCAGCTGCAGCATTACATTATACAATGCATAATATATTGTACAGCGTTGTTGAAAATGGTATATGGTGACGTTTTGGAGTTGCCCTATTCTCAAAATGGATGCATTAAGTTGTTTATGTTATGGTAGTTCGACTCCATACTCCATAGCTTGCACCTCTCACACGACTAGCAAGGAACAAGGCAACGTACTGCCTTGAATTGTCAAGCTCAATGTTGGCTGTTACGCCTTCAAGTTTTTTGATTACCTCTTTAAGTGTCTATCATGCCATACTCCTGCCCATTTATATCCATACAGATACTTGGTCCGTTATATAAACTACAAACTACAAACTACTCTTTGGTATTTTCCGTGTTACTGTTATATTTTTGCCAAATATACTTGGGTGAAACAACACGTTGTTTGGTTGTTTTTGTTTCTTCAGTATCCACATCCACATCGCCTGCATCTATGTTTTTCCTTGGAGACTTTCTTAAATTTTTTAGCTTCTCCTCTACAAGATAACACACAAACATAGTCCATGGTCCAGTTGTACATTGTCCATTGTGCCCATAAAAATATACATTTTAAACGACACTTTGTAACTCACCTAGTACAATGGAAGAAACTGTGCAACGTCACTTGTAAAAAAAGTAAGGGAAACAGGCGTTTAATAACTTATGGGAAAAAGAGAGAGCGAGAGAGAAAGCAAGATTCTTGCTACTTGTCCATGTTTAACATTTTCCTGGAAAATCTAAACGCAACCGTACCAAAATAAACCAAACCAAACCAGGCCAAAATCAAACGACAAACGTGACTTTATGCACTGGTTATTGCAACAGTGAAAACTGGAGACTGGAGATCCATACATTTTAAAGGAAAGGAAAAAGAAGGGAAACGGTGGAAGGGAAAGAGAAGTGGAAACGTAAATATATTTAGGAAGCCACTTAAGATTGTGGTTGGGTTTGGTTTGGTTTGGATCACGATCACCGTAGTAGCAGTTTCTCTCCTCCCTCCACTTTGTATTACACATGATTCATTATACATACAGTACAAGGCACAAGCTGGCTGGGCCGAGTTGAGCCGAGGAATGTGAAGCCCAACATTGTTTTACATTTTACGTTGTTTTAAGTTTCAACCATTTTCCCTTTGTTTCAACAACCCGGGTTGGTTTTGCACGAAAATCTAAAGGACCCTGAGCCATGGATTGTGGATTGCGAATTGTGAAGGCATAAAGGAAGAAAGAGTAGTGTAAATACTCAGCACGGTGTAAAGTGGTGGGCCCAGTATAGTATCTAGGATCTAGTGTTGTGTTATGTGAATTGTTGATGTGTTGAATTGCATTGGTTAAATGTGGGTTTTCTCCTTCTGCTTTTCTTTTGGTGATTTGGTGTTAAACCAAACCAAACCAAAGGACCTTTCAGCTTAAACCCAGCCTCTTTCCTCCCAATCCTCCGCTAGAGCTAGATAAAACACCATCATGAGCAAGCATGAGCTGAACTCGTTTTCGTTCTCCTTTCCTTTGCTTTTCTGCAGCAGTGTCCAAAATATAAAATCTAAAATCCAAACTCCAAACTCCAAAAGAAGAAGCAATTTATGGTTTACTATACCCTCTACACTCTACACTTTAAACTGTACAGTGAGGAAGCAAAACTAACTATTCAAGGAGTGGCAATGGGAAAGTGGAAAACTGGAGCAGAGTGGAATCAGAGGAAAAACAAGGAGAAAGTTAAAATATGTGTATAAATATCCATGCATTTTATGTTCAAGTACGGGGAACGTACATGGAGTCCGAGAGGGAAATATACGACGGCAAAGAGGAGATGAATACTCGTCCTCGTCTGTCACTTTTGCCCATTTCGTATAATTTCCTCATACTAACTGTTTTCTCTGGGAAAGGATGAATGCTCTTTCTCTCATTCTCTCCTCCTCTAGTTTAGTCAAGTTTAGTCTAGCTCAAGTCCAAGTCCAACTCCAAGTCCTTATCCTTGTTCTAGTTCACTCCTTGTTAAGATGTTTGTTGTTGTGCTCTGCTCCACTCCACTCTGGTCTACTCTAGTCTGGTCTGTTCTGTAGTGTGTGTTGTACTTGAGTGCTAAATTGCTTAATGTTCATGAGTCCTAGTCCTAGTCGCGGTTGTCCCACACAAATAGATTTCTCAACATCTAAACATCCCAACGTCCCAACGTCCCACCCGACCATCTTCATTTTAAACTGCTCACTGTTCATTTGTCTAGAATCTAGAATGTAGAAAGTTGAAAGTGGTCCTTTCTCATTTTCATTTTCATCTTCAGTACCCCTTTTAAATGTTTCAACTTAAAACTGAGAAACAAGAGCCCATTTTTTTAGAATGTCATTTAAAATTTACAATTTAGCCGTATGTACTCAAAATTACACGTGAGGCACATGCTCATCCAAAAACCTAACTATATGTTGTATGTTGTATGTTGTATGTGTTTTACTGTATTTCACTGTAAATTCCTTATTTTATCTGTGTTTTGTCATAGAAACTAGAGAAAATAAAAGAAACTTTATGGCTGTCACACCTTGTAACAATTGTTTACATTCTACTCAAATATTTATCTTCAAGTACAACGTAATAGAAACTTAGTGAATTACTTAAAGAAAAGGATTCTTCTGCTCTTTTCCAACCTTAACCACGGAAATAGTAAAAATATCTTGTTCTATTTTTGTTTTTAATTGTACTACAAAATCGTAGGTTGATTGAAACATGTTGTGAAACTGAAAGCTGATGATAGTTTGTACAGTATCTAGTATCTAGTACCTACAAATAATTTGTAGATACGCTTTCACGCCCACACTGAGGAAGAGATGAAAGAGGTAACATTCAATTTGGAAACATCTTGTCGACTGTCAACTGTCAAATTATTTCAAATATCTAATTATACTGTATGTATTATTTATGGAGTCGTGTAAGGTGGTGCGGTGGTGGTTGTCATGTGATCTGATCCATTCCGGTTTTCCAGTTCTGCTCCACTGATTTCGCTCCCTTTAATCTGCTTAGACATATTTGTTTCTCCTTGAGGTCTCAATTATTTACGGGTTTTAAACTCATGCTTAATGTTCTGTGACCCATATTCACCGCTCACCGTCCAATGTTCAGTGTTCAGTATTTGGACTGTTTTAAAGGTGGGAGAATGTAAACAGGATTTAGCTGCTGAATTTGAGTAGGTGAGATTCTCTTTACCTCTCACCTCAATTCACTCCATTCTCAATGCTCAATGCTCAATGCTCAATGCTCAATGCTCAATAGAAAATAGTAGACGGATTCTTTGAAGTGAAACTTTGATTTTAATTTTGATTTCCACAACCCACTTGAACTTCTTTTACTGTTACGTCTTTTGATTCAGTTTGTAAACAGATGCAAAGGAGAAAATACGGTATCAAGTTTCATTTTGTTTCAAGTATTTCAAGCATTTCAAGTATTCAAGCGTCAAGATTCAAGCATCAGGCGTCAAGAATAAAACAAACGGAAGAATCTCATTAAATTTCCATCTAGCAAAGAAACGGAAAGAGGAAGAACCGTTTCTTTGCAGGTGAGTTGAAAGAACTGTTGTTGAATAATTTAACAGTGTCTTGTATCTATTTCTGAAAAATTTAAAGTCTAGATTCTAGATTTTACATGTAGAATAACTTGCATTGAAATTCCTGTCATTGCATCACTTTTTTCTTCAAAGCTACGTAAATGACGAAGATGGAGATGACAAGCATGAAAAAATTTCAATAGAAAATATTCTCATCATCAAAGGTGTTTTGAAAAAATGTATGCATGAGTACCTACGTGGAATCAAGTTTGGTGTGGTCTGATCCAATTGCGTAAAATCAAAGAGAGCTGCTTTGAAAAATATACAGAAAACCAAACCACGTGTGCCAAGAAAGAAAGAGTATAATAAAGATGAAATTTTCATCTTGGAAAAATAAAACCATATTAAACGAGAGTGGAGAATGAGAAAACCAAAAAAGTAAATCCGATACATTTTTTTTCAAAATATAAATAAAGATTACATAATACAAAATATAGAAGCTACACCCAAACTCTAACATGCTAACTCTGTTCACAAAATATGGAGTAAACAGTCCGAGCTGGTAATCGTAATCGTACTCGTACTTTGTAGTGTAGCGGATTTGAAAAATCCTCTTTAAAACTTACTATTGGAAAGATTCTCTGTCCAGACTCCAGACTTCAGACACATGTACAATAAAGATTGTACATGTATTTTTATTCAATATTTTTAGTACCTCGGAGAAGAAAAAAAGATGAAAATACACCAGAAAAATACGGAATCAGATGCTCGTATTTTGAGATTTTGAGGTTGAAGCAGCAGACTTAAGTAAAGTTAGAGCTTTGAGCTTATGCTTGAAAAGAAAGTGATGAACGTGGACGGAGAAAGGAGGAAGAGGAGGAATGAGGGACGGAGAAAATTCCAAGATATCTACCTTTCCCTTTTCAAAGGCGTAATAGGGAAACGTCTCTTTTTTCTCTTGGCCTTCTCTGTTCTTTTCTTTTCTGTATTTCTAAGCGGTTTTGACTCTGTATAAAGTATAATATTTATACAGGAAACTGTAATAAATCTTGACAAGTAATGTGAAAAAAATCACAGACCCCTTTAGTTACGATTTGAACCGTTTCTACTTGCTGCTGTCTTTACAATT
>JAQGBH010003483.1:0-19723 GCA_034698265.1 Sminthurinus aureus
AATACATGTTAAACTTTGGAGCTGTTGGTCGACCTCTAAACCTAAACTTAATGAACTGAAATTTTCAGAGGTCGTTTTTTACATCAAAAGGAACAATTTGACGGGGTCCTGACTTAAATTTTCTCAAAACATGTAAATTTGATGCACTCTAATCTAGATTCTAGTGTAATTTTTCATGCTTCGTCCTGTGTCTGTGTAATGTGTAAGTGTTTAGAGGAGAGAAGAAAATGGGTAGTTGATTGGCGTTAATTTGGCTATAGCTATAGCTATTCTTCTATTCTTTCATTCATCCATGCGGTTGTCTCCTTTCTCGTTTCTAGATTCTAGCTCCTACATTTTGGTGTCTAGTGCCTAGTGTCTAGTGTCTAGTGTGTAGTGTCTAGTGTGTACTCACTCGGATAATTAGCCAGATGCGAGTTCGGCACCGTTTCTTCACTTTGCTTCCCCGTTGAGTGTTGAGTGTTGAGTAATTTCATTCATGACAGTCCAGTTACCAGTTACCGTAGTGAGGAGAAGAAGATTAAAGGTAGATCCATCCTGTTAATTCTGGTTTCTAGTTTCTAGTTTCTAGTTTCTAGTTGCTAGTTGCTACGCCCAAAACGAGGCAAAATACACAGACAGATACACACATAGAAAGAGAAAGAGAGAGAAAGTGGGAAAGGTGGAAACTGGATTAATTGGTGGAAGATTGATCATAAATCATTTTTGGTGAGTGGTTGTCTGTCTGTCTGTCTGTCTGCAGTCTGCAAGGAGGTGATTGTACTGTATTGTGTTGAATACGTAAATATTGCACAGGAGTAAAGTCTAGTTCAGGTGTAAGAGAAAGCAAATTTCTCCCAGATTTTCTCTCTTCTCTTTTAAAAGGTTGTTCATTGTACATTGTACATTGTACACTGTACACCCTACTTTCTTGAGTAGGATCCGTTACAACTTTCCAGCTTCCAGCTTCCAGTCAATTGAGCTTGTATCAAAAGAGGTAGCATTTTGAAAACTTGAACACTTGAACACTTGAACACTTGAAAAGGGAGGAGGAACTTGTAGATTCTAGATTCTAGAATTTAGATTATACTTTTAAAAATAAATGATGCTTGGTGAATTAGAACTACCATATAAGATAGACCATAGTTTTAAAAATAGACAAGAAAACAGGAGAAGCTTACACCTAAAAATACTTGTAGAATTTTTAAAAGATGATGAAGATAAATAGCGTGAATGAGCGAGATGAAGGCTGCCGTTGAATTTGGATTGGAGCTCCGAGCTGTTTTGTTTTGGTTTTCTCCTCTCATTTCATTATATTTTTTCTATGGTTTCTGTTTTGGACTTGAATTTTGATTTGGATTAAACTCTTAACTCTAAACTCTAAACTCCCACCGCCACCAAAAGCTTTCACTTTCCCTCCATTCTTGTTCTTCCTGCACATTGTATCACGCTGAACACGGTAATTTGCATACGTCTGACTGCACTCTTGTAGTCAAATTGTAAATTGTGCATGTTACATTTAAAAAAAGTAAATGACAAGTTTCACTTTACTCGGTCGTTCCGAATTCTGGATTCTGGCTGCATATTTATGAAGGCTGTTCACTGTTCAGTGTTCAAAAGGATTTACACAAATTGCTCCGGTCGTTAAATACAAAGGGGTTAATCCCTTCTTCTCCTCCAGACCTCAAGAACCAAAGAACTAAAGAACTAAAGAACCCAAGGATCATGAATTGTGCGGCTGCCGTCCCGATCTGCACTACAAACCAAAATCCACAATCCACAATCCACAATGTCTCATTCTAATTTTCTCGTCTTTTCTATTCCAATTCCGAATTCCACCAGCCATGGCTCAGTCATCTGAAAATCCGGAAATCTGAAACCAAAGAAATGAAACAAAATCCCCACAAATTTCTGCATTGTGCCTTGTACATTTTGCTCATTTACATGAGAAAATGAGACGGGAGCAAGAGAAAGAGAAAGTAAGCACTCTTGCTCGAGCTCTTGGCTCTTTGCTCGTAGCAATTTAAATGGGAACAAGAAGGAAAACTCACAAAAGTTTAAATCTCCCAACTCACATTTGGAGTGACAGATTTTACATAAATATATTTTATGTTCTTGATGCGACGTTGTAAATGTTCTGCTTTGTTCTGCTTTCTCTCGGGGACTCGGGGTTATTTCCTCCTTGCTCAATGCTCATGCTTCCTTGAAAATGGGAGTGTGGAGACAGACTTGTAAAATTTTGTGAATGTTGGTAGTTGGATTGGATAAATTTGGTTTGGTTTGGTTTAACAATGTCGTGTCATGTCTTAATGACCGAATGTCAGTTTATGCATGACAAATGTCTGGCAGAATTAATTCTTCCGTATCACTTTACTTTATTCCACTTTATTCCACTTTATTCAGTGTCATTTTAATTTTCTCTACTGTTTTCTACGCATCAAGTATCAACTTGTCTCTGGATCTGGATCTGGATTTGGATTCGAAACTGGTTTGGAACTTGGAATTGGAATGTCAAGGCTTGCCGCTCGAAGCTCGAAGCTTTAAACTTGGGAATTAACCCGAGTTTTTGACGATGACAAGGACAACCGCTGCATAAGACTGGAACGGGAATTAAAAGTCTGTGAGAGACAGAGAGACAACCGAGTGAAATCAAGTCTCTGACCCATGAAATCCACATCCACAACAACAACAATGACAACGACAACGACGTGCACTAATCACCATGCTCATTACACATGTCATATTTTTAGAATGTGCACTGCTCACTGCTCACTGTCCACAGGACAAATTACAAATAACTTTAAGGGATAATGAAACATCCTGGTACGTCGTCCTTGTACAACGTCACAAGTCTTCTTTCCCACAAAACCATACCATACCAAACCAAAACAAGAGCAAACAAACCGTCAGCGGGAGAAGCACTCGAGGCTCGAGGCTCTAATTCGTGTCTCTTTGTCTCATGTGTAAAATCCATCGGATCCAGTCCATTCCAATCCGGTTCATCACCGTTCCCTTCAGGATTTCTGGTTCTGGTTTCCGTGAGATATGAAAAACAGGATGGAAAGTGGTGACGCGATTTGGTTTGTAGTTTGTAGTTTGTAGTTTATTTTTAAACTAGTCAAGCGTGCTGTGGTAGTAAACTGTAGCCGGTGGCTAGATTCTACTTTTAGCTCAAACCTGAGATGTGAAATGCTGAGAAGTGAATAGAAAGAAGAGATTAGAATTGTGGGTGATTTTATTTTGTATTCTATTTATTTATTGAGGATTGAGGAATCCACGCCCAGAAGCAAAAACATATCATATCTACAAAAACAAATTAATCGTAAAATGTTTCATTCCATTTAAAAGATCAAAGATGACACAATAATGAAAATTTGGCTCTCAACCCATCACCATGCGGATTGTCTATTGTCTGTATTTGAGCTGGTCCAGATTTGAATATTTGAATATTTGGAAGTTTGAATTTTGAATCAGAGGAAAAAGGAACAAAAGACAGGAGCAAATTTTCAAACGCAGTTTTATTTTCATTCTTCTTTCCTTTTGTTTTATCTTGATGCTCAATGCTCATGTTAAAGTTCATGTTCATGGTAGAGCACAAAATACAGAGGATAGACTTTTCACTTTTCACCTTTCAAAAAAGTCACAGATGTTAAAGTTCAAGGGCCGCGAATTTTCAAGTACTTTGCTCTCTTCCCTTTGCAGAGGCAGTCATTCATTTGAGTGCTGGAGTTGCATAAAATCCACAAGAGTTTGTAGAATCCAGAATCCAGAATCTAGAGTCTAGAGTCTAGAATCTAGAATCTAGAATCTAGACTTTAGGCTATATAGTCTACGTCGTTTATATATTGCAGGAGGCATCTGCTGTAAAAGCCTTAGAAGATAAAAAGAAGAGGACAAGAGGAGTAAAGTTTCCCTCTTCAACTGCCACTGAAGTCTACAGTCTAGATTCTAGAGTCTAGAGCCTAGAGTCTCCAGTCTTCAGCCTTCAATTGATCTGAGAGCTGAGATAAACTCTAGAGTCTAAAGTCTAGAGTCTGGGATCTGGAATCTAGACTGGAGACTTGAATCTAAATTTCTGGAAGCTGGAAGCTGGAAGCTGAGAGCTGGGAGTTTGGAATGTCTTGATGCAGTTTTCTTTGCTGTCAGACGAATACGAATACGAGTAGGAGTACAAGTACGAGTCATATCGTATCGTGTGTTGTGTATTGTGTATGTGTGTAATGTGTAGCATTGTAGCATTGTAGCATTGTAGCATTGTAGCATTGTAGCATTGTAGCATTGTAGCATTGTAGCATTGTAGCATGTAGCATATTTTGTTGGTGCAACTGATTTTAAAATCCTTTTACACATATTATTAAACTTGCTTCAGTTTTAACCGGCTCAAGCTCAAGTTTAGAGTACTCGAGTTTGGAATTTCTAGTCTCGAGTCTAGAGTCTCCAGTTTAGCTTGTAGTTTGTAGTTTACAGCTTCTCCAGGAGAACTCTGTCATCCAATCTGCAATCTCCACTGGATTCAGTATTCAGTATTCAAATTAACAAGTCTTTTGTTTCTCAGTTTCTCAGTATATAAAAGCTGAGCTTAGCCCAGCCGAGTCATCATTTTACATCTAAATACTTGGCTCTAAACTCTAAACACAAAATAGAAAATAGAAAATAGAAAATACAAGGGTCATGGGGTATGCCTGCAACATGTATACATTGTATACATTTATACGCACACATGCATAAGAATCAAGAGATCAAGAGAAAAGATGGAAAAGTAGCTAAAGATTCAGAGTCATAATTCTAGATTTGACATGGTGCAGTAGATAAGGTTATGCAAACTATGCAAAGATGCTTCACTGCTCCATGTTCACATTTCAAGTGGACCTGTTTCCTTTCAGTCGTCACATCGCAGGAAATATGAAGAGTGAAGAGTGCAGAGCTTGCTACCGGGATACTTGAAATTAAGAAGAGTCTGCATTCTTCACTCTTCACATCCCTTTTTGTAGATAAAATACAAATACTTTTAAGGGAAATAGAAACGGAATCAACTGCTAGTACAAAGTATCTACAATCTACAATCTACAATCTAAACTTTTAATTTTGCCTGACATCTTCTTTTTTTGCCCCATAAAACACATGCACTTGATTCTATACCTTTACAGTGAATAAATGATACAACCTGAGAAATGTTACAATATTGAACATTTTCAATCAATGTTGTAGCAAAACAACTGAAAAAATGATAAAAGTCCCCGCTTCTTAATGTGTGCTAATTTCCGACTTTTTATTTACATTTTTTGCAGGTTCCTGTGCTTCCCGTAGTTACGGTAGTTACCGCAGTCCCAGTTCCAGCTCCAGCCGTGAAACATGTTCCCATCAGGTAAACTCGTGGGAAATCTAAATCCAAAATCCAAAGCCCATCATTTTTTATTTTCCAACTCTCCTTGAGCTTTCATTTGATTATTTGATTTCAATTTTCAACCTACGGCACGGACCAACCAACCACCATTTTGACGACCATTCATTCACTAAACTCTAAAGTCTATAGTCTAAAGTCACTTAACAATGGATTCAAATATTACTATTACCCCCGTGTAGAGTAGAACATCTTTTTTTAAAACGTGACTTACGGCAGAAGGAAGGAGAAGGAGCTTGTTCTTGTTCTTGCTCTTGCCAGGGGCTTGTGAAAGTAGGAATAAAAGAATAATGTGCTCTTACACACATTTAGTACGTGATAACAAAAGACGGAGGGGCATCCACGAGTGGGAGTAAAAGAAGAGAAGAGTATAAAGAGCCAAGAGTAGAGAGTAGTGAAAAAAGTAGCAAGAAATGAAATGAAGCGTCACAAAGGAGTTGCAAACCATGTCTGAATAAGAGCTAAGAGTCAAGAATCTAGAATCCAGAATGTAGAATGAAATAAAGAAAAGAGAGTGGAAATAGGGAAAAGAAGAAGAAGAGAATAAAAGAATTCGTGGAAAAGAGCAGAGCAAATTTGCATCCACTGTTCTACACACAATTGGACTAATTGGGAAAGAAAATGTTTTCTTTACAATTTAGAATTATATATTGACGAGAAAAGGTTCTCATTTTCCATTTTCCATCCATTTGCATTTTCCGTGACTTTCTCTATTTTCTACAGAGTGTATATACATTTATGTAGATATGCTATCTATCTCTATTTATATTTAGACACAGATGTACGTATAGATATAGAGCATAGAGCATAGAGGTTTAGAAAATCTGGGAAAAAATCCTGTGGCGTTTCCCCGCAACCACTGCAGTTGAACCAAACCACATCGACCCGCAACCAGCAACCAGCAACCAGTTCCAATATCAATATCAATATCAAAGCGTTGAGCATTGAGGATTGACTAGTGAATGACGCGGTTGGGTCGGCGGTGGGTTGTCGGTTGTCGGCGGCCTGTGCATTCGACCTTAAAAGAGGTGATAATAATTAATTCACGTCAAGTTTCCCTTTCAAAGTCAAGACAGGAGGAAGGAGGAAGTTTAAGCTCCCTTTTCAAACAAGTCAAAGTCACAGCGGGACAGAAAGTGCATACTATACACCATACACGCACGCATCACGTTCCAACCCTCAAACTCAGCATCAAACACCAGACATCAAACATCAAAGTCAAAGTCAAAGAAAAGAAGAGAGCAGAAATCAACAACTTTACACTTATTATTTCGATTCAGTGATTTGTTTGCATTTGTACGGCAAAAGAAGGAGAAAAGGAGAAAACATGACAGTCATCATTTAAAATAAGCACCCACTCCCACATAAAAAATAAAAATAAAAATGCTCCTCACGCTTCTGTTTTCTCAACTAATATTCGTATGGTACAAAGCCTTTTGACTCTTAACTCAAAACCTCAAACCTCAAAGCTCAAAACTCAAGACTCAAGACTCAAAAGGTTGTCAGTTGTCTTTGCGGCACGTCCTTTTGAAAGTGTGCGTAGCTTTTGAATAAAAAATGCAAATGATTTTCTGACAGAGCGTGTCGTGTGTCGTCTGTCGTGTCAGCACTCAAATGAATGTTGATTTTACTGCTTGCAACTACTTTGAGAGTCTCCAGTCTCGAATCTTAAGTATTGAGTTTGAGGCTTGAATTTACTTAGAAGCCGTATATGTGGCTATGGAATGGGGCTAAAAAAGAGAAGAAAAGACAATGAAGCGAAAGATGGTTATTGGTTATTGGTTATGCAACACTATTATTATTGTGCATCTTTTTGTCTTCCGGCGTGAACACGAACATTGACATCAGCATCCACATTCTCATTCTCATTGTCGTCAGTATTGGCACAGATGAGCGTAGATTGGAGATTGAAGACTGGAGACTGGAAATGTTTGACTTTTCCTTTCAAATCCCAATTCACAATCCACAATCCACATTCACGTTCTGCTAATCCACTGTGGCGTGCAAAAACCTTAAAGGAAAATTGCTGTTCAAGTCTACAACTAAAGCCAAAGTCAGAACCAAAGGCACAGTACATCAGAATAGAACTCAACTTTATGCATAGCACCACGAAGCTAGAAGCTCGAAGCTGGAAGCTCGAGGAAGCCAAACGGAACGGAACCAGTCAAAAAGCCAAGTCAAATCCATTGGCTCATTTGCATTTAATGACTCTTTCACTCTCTCCGCTTTCTCCTTTTCTCCACTGTGACTTTGTGGAACACTTAATGTTTTATACATAAAACCAAACGCCCAAACCAAATTTAAATGGAAAGGAGACCAACAAAAGGCAGACGCTGAGAAAGAGCAATTCTGGCTGTAGAATCTAGAATATAGAATCTGGAGTTTGACTACGTCTAGCGTTAGCTGGCTGTGACGTAGAGTTTGACGTTGATTTCGATTTTCATTACCATTTTGTTTTTGGTTCAATAAGACTAAAAGCGGTTTCACTTGTTGTTCGGTGGATTGATCTGGTCTGGTCTGGTCTGGTCTGGTCTGGTGTGGTCTGGTGGTTGGTCAAAAGTCAAAAGTGGAGTAAATAAACTTTGTGTGTGGTCTCCGTGTAATGTTTTTGGAGGTGGGGTACAGAGTATTTGCAAAACGTTTTCTTGGCTATTATTTCCCTTGATCCAAAATATGTAAAAACTGAAACGAGGTCCACTTCTGTCTGTCAGTTCTCTTTGTCTTTATTTGCTTGTCTTATTCTTGGAAACTTTGATTGTTTTATTTTGTTTTATCACGACTCCTCTTCAATATATAATATATATGCAATTACACATGAACATTTGTCTTTTATCTTTTCCCTCTAGATTCTAGATTCCTTGTAAAAGAGCAAAAACCGGAAGAACAAAGACTCGGAAAATGAGATGCCAAAAACGAGATTGTTTTGAGTTTTGAGTTTCGAGTCCTTAAAAACTTTGAGTAAAGTCAACTACTACGAAAACTACATAAGACTCAGCATTCAACATTCAAAATTCAGGACAACGATAACGATAATACGCTCAGAAGAGCCTCATTTTCATTACAACTTTTGTGCCCTTTACTACGTAATCCATGATCCATGATCCACGATCCATTTTCATCATTATCAGACGGAATGTTACGACCTGCTAATTGACTGAATTCTCTATCCACTCGGCACTAAAACTAAAACTACCGCGACGGCATAAAGCACAAAGCACAAAGTAACACGAGTTAATCAGCCTTTCAACTCCATGAAAATCTCACACTCCGAGTCGTAAAAACTTTAATGACAGTCCAACTTGGGCAAGATTAAACATCATAAACTCAAAACTTCAAAACTTCAAATTCAAGATTTAAGATTCGAGACTCGAGACTCAAAACGCCAGAGTAAACATAAACATAAGATCTGCAATCTACAATCTAAAATGTAGGATTTAGCCGACACTCAACATTGAACTAGTGTGAGTTTTGAGTTTTGAAATTGCTGTGAATTGTGAATTGTGAGTTGCGAGTTGCGAGTACAAAGATCCGCTGCAAATCCCACCCACTCCGTTCCTTTGATCAGGGTGACGGTGAAAGTGAAAGTGAAAGCGAGTGAAAGTGACTATCAAATGTACACACGTTTGTGATGAGATGAGATGAGAGAGGAAGTGCCTCCAGCCTTCAGCCTCTACATTCTACATTCTACATACTCGGTGCGATACAAAATACAAACGCGTCAAAAAGGAAGGAGCAAGTAGGAAATTCATTCATGTTTCTGGTTCGGATTCAGCCAAAGCCAAAGGCAAAGGGAAAGGCGCGCAGGATTTAACTTTGAAGGCAGACGACTAGAAGGAAACTAAAAGTGACAGTCGAACGGAAAACACTCAACGAGCGTTTAATCCGCTGTCCTCTGCATCATATCATCCAAATCCACGATCCACGCTCACACTCCCTTCCCTTTATCTCTCCTTTTTTCATTCATTTACCTCTATAAAAAGATAAACAAAACCAGTGCCACTTCTAGTTACAGTTCTAGTTCCAGTGCACAGTTGTTTTATTTTCAACCACATGAAATAGACTAAATCTCACAACCTCAAATAACAAATCATCAGACCAATTTTAAATAAACAAGATGACTTATCTACGGAAAAGAAGAAAAGTGGCAGAGTTAAGAGATCGCGATCAGAGAACGTTTTACCTTCAAAACCTTCAGAACCTTCAAGAATTTACAAGTTCCCCCCGTTTTCCAGATTCAACATATTTATGAAAAAAATAACAACCTCCTGCGAAAAAGATAATCATAATAATAATTTTTACGATTGAAATAAAAATTGTTGAAATTTGATGTGGAAAGGAAATATTTTGTGAAAGTGATAAAATTTAAAGAATATAAAGAAAAAATTGTGCTTCTAATTTCTAGTTTCTGGTTAAATCAATTTTAGTCAAGTTGATAATTTAATTGTGGCAGCAATGTCGTTGACTGTTAATCATCCAGAGAATGATAACGGAACCGGAACCGGCTCTGGTTCGGGGCGAGAGCCGATTCCATCAGTCCAAGTGATTGTGCATCAACCCTCCCCGCCGGCAAATCGGTCGGATCTTCACCTGCCGATGCAACTGCTATCAGTTCCATTTGACAATTCGGGTGTGACTATTTGTAACAGTGTAGATGGTCTGGACCCATCAATAATTCCCAAGAATCGACGCTACAGTTGTAACACACCGTCCAGAAAGGGTTCGGCTAGTGGGGCGAATTCGCCAAATGTGAGACGAAGAAGTAGCCTCGCCGCTGTCAAATGGAGTGCGATTGCACGGAGATTCAGCATGGGCATGTCGCATGACAGGGAGCCTCCAGAAGATCCAACCAAGGTAAGAAACAAATCTACTTTTGATCCTTTTCTTCTCCACTTTTGTTATTCATCTCTTTCCATTATGCATAATTCAAAGGGTCATTCTCAAACATTGGCATCCGTCGACTCCGAATTTCACTTTTTTGTGAACCAATGTGAATGCGTATAAATTTTAAATCATTTTAAGTTCAGCATCAAATAAAAAAGAAACTTGTGTATTTTGAATTTTGCAGTTTGTATTTTTTCCTCGATCCCTTTTCTTTGAGTTTTGAGTTGAAGTTTCTCTTTGTAAAAGGGTTTCTTGGTTTTTTTTAAAAGGATTAATATTACTTTCAAAAACACATGTAAATCATTCAAATTTTCATGCACCAATAAAATAAAATAACATGAAATAAAATAAAGTACAAAAAAACCTTTGATATTGAGATTTGGATTTAAATTTAAAAGTGTTTCAACTTTCATGTTTGAAAAACATGCTTTTGGGCTTATCTTTAAATTTAAGGAGTTTCAAGAATTTGAAGCATTTTAAATTTTATCACAAAATGTGAGTGAAATGTATAAAAAACAAAAGTGTCTTTCAATTTTCAACACGCAATTTTTTATTCATAGAAAATTTTAAAATTAAGCTGGTCATGATTTAGAAAAAAATGGAATTAAACTTTCCCTTAAAATAAACAATAATAAAATGTCGGAATACAAAATTTTCCTTTTGAATTCTCAGCAAATCAAGTAGAAAAATCAGTACAAAAAATTCCCTGACAATTGACAATAAATACCGTAAGAATTTACGAATTTGCGAAAGAAGCGGCGCAAACCGTGGAATTTACATGTACTTTTTCCTCCACGAATAATTTTTAAGTTGAATGGTAAAAGAAATATGTTCCAGCTCCAGCTGTTTTGCACTTTGAACTGTAATGTACAGAGCTGAACTAAAGTGAGCTGGGATGCAGTGATACTGCATACAGATAAGAGTAAAAGGACTCTTGGCGTTTTGTTTGCTGTGAATCATTTGACTTGGCATTGACAAACTGGAGGAAGGATTTTTCCCACTCTTTTTTCACTTTTTCCCTTCTCCTTCTCTCTCCAGTTTTCCACATGACCAGGCTCGAAATTGAACAAGTATGAAAATGAATTAGTGGCAGAGTTAAAAAGACTGAAAAGGATCCTTTCCGTCGTCTCCAGCTCCAGCTCCAACCTTTCTCTAGACTCTAGACTCTATTTTCCCTTTTCCTTATTCTGTACTCGAGACTGGAGACTTCATGTTCTGGAGTTTGGAGTCTGGAGTCTATAGTTAGCCAGCTATCGCATTTCGTATAGAGTGTAGAGTGTAGAATGTGGCATGAAGCTGTTGAGAAGAAAAGGGGTAATTTATTGTTTTTTCTCAAGAGAGGGACGAAACGGGAACAACCCATACGGATACGGATATTTCTT
This sequence comes from Sminthurinus aureus, assembly GCA_034698265.1. Taxonomy (NCBI): domain Eukaryota; kingdom Metazoa; phylum Arthropoda; class Collembola; order Symphypleona; family Katiannidae; genus Sminthurinus; species Sminthurinus aureus. Next base: position 11,644 of record JAQGBH010003483.1, read on the forward strand.
TTTTCTCATGTTGATTCTCCAATCTCCAATCTCCAGTCTATGTACAGTGTACAATGTACATTCAACCTCTTATCCACAACCTGCAATCCTTTGCCTACACCAATTCCGACTCCGATTTCCATTCCGATTTTAGATGCACTTTGTACATGCTACACGGTACATTTTCATTTTGCCTGTTTTATAAAACACCAAAGATCTCGCCTGGAACTCCCACGTTGAAGGACGTTTGTTCCCTTTTCCTTTTTGCTGTCGAGTTTTCGGCTTTCGGTTTTCGACTTTCGACTTTCGGTTTAACGTATCACTGGGAGCAAACGGTTTAAATTCCTAAGAAAATTCAACATCTGTATCAATATCAATTTCAGCGGAATTAACATTCTAAAATCAGCTGCAAACTGCAAACTGTAGAAAATAAAGAGGTTGCCTTTATTTTCGCCAGTTGCCAGTTGTCAGTTGTCAGTCGCCGGTATGAAGGAGAAAGAAAGGCGGCTCTGAACAGTACATAGAAAATTAGCTAACAAAAATGTGATAAAGAAGCTAAAACAATCTAAAAAAGATCCCCAATCTACAGTCCACAGTCACCAAAAATGAGGATTAAATACCGTAATCTGAACAACGTACAACGTACAACGTACAAGGATAAGGGACAAAGTACAATGCAGTGACTGAGTGACTCAACTCTACGCTTTAAGTTCCAAGTTGTAAGGGAAAATTTGGAATTCGGAATTCGGAAACGAGAAAATATTTAGAGGAAAAAGGGGAAAGGAAAACTATACGAGGACTTTTGTACATGAAAAAAGAGAAAAGAGTCAGGAGTCAAGAGAACGCCAAGAGGTGAAAGGAAAAGTGGATCTTGGTTTCCTGTTGTTTTTTTTTACCCTGTTAATGGCTTCTAGTTTCTAGTTACTAGAGGCGCTTCATTATTATTGCTTTCAAAGTCAGTGGCTTTGTACATGTACGTTGCACGTTTGATATTTGGTATTTGCAACGGCAGTGGCAACATTCTGTCGGGGAAAATGAAGAAAATCAAACGAAACCAAACCCACATCTAACGCCTCCTCTCTCTATACTCTATGACGATATACCAATGCTCTATGGTCTATGGTACATATCAAATTTGATACATTACATAACACAGTTGAGCGGATTCTAGATTCTAGATTCTAGATTCTAGATTCAAGTTGCCACAAGAAACTGTATACTGTACATTGTCAATTGTACACTGTACACTCGTTCTTCTTTGTATTTTGTGGTGTTTATTCTACGCTGTGATTTATTGTTCTTATAGCCTACATAAAAAATGCGGGTAGTTGTTATAAGGAAAAGTGTTCATTTTTTGTGGTATTTGATTCACAACCGCTTTTCTCTTTCCTCGACGCATTTCATTTGATTTCATTTCCAGGTTTCTGCTCAAAGCTCAGACCTTGTAATTTTCACACCGACCACCACTTACGTCTGCTAAAGAGTAAAGAGTAAATAGGATAGAGTTGCTCAAGAAATATCTGAATTAATATTATGTGCCAGAGCATACCTTGTGCATTTTTATATATACGTCTGTGATGTGTGATATGAGTAGCCGGGTCAAATAGATTCCAGCACGCACCGTTTCTTATCATTCCTCTCATCTTTCCACCAACCTCAAACCTCAACCCTCAAAAACCTACTTCATTCTGCACTATGTACAGAATCAATGAAAATCACATAGCAAAAAGTACATAACGTACAGTTTTCATCTCAAATAATTGTTACATTTACGCAGAAAATCCATGAAATGAAACCAAAACCAGTACAAAGGATTTTTACCTGGAATTCTGCGGTTCCCTCGTTTCTTTGTTTCTTTGATTCTTTGTTTCTTTGCAAAGTTAGAACCAAACCAGAAATCTCAAGCGTCAAATGCTGAACGATTGAAAGACCAATGTCCAATTTTTTTTCCAGTTTCTCCACCTTCTTTCGCAAACTACTCAAAACTAAAAACGTGTTGACACAAAATCGTACGCATTGAAATTTAAAATGGTTTGCGAGAAAAGACTCAAATTTGTATCAGTATTTTTGCTTAACAAGTTACCAGTTTCTATTTTCTTTGGAAAATGAAAAGTAGGCTGTAAAATTTATCTTAATTTCTAATTTTTCTTCAAGCTCAACTTGCTATAAAAAAAGTTATGGATTTGGCTACCCGCAAAAAATTAGCCAAAAATACCGCACAACCCGCGTGCTAACCGCAAGCCAGTTCAAAAATTAAAAAACCCACGGAAACCAGCGGGCAGAGCGTCCAAATGCAGAAAACGAGAATGATATCAGAATCAAAGAATCTTCAAAGGACAAATTTATAAATGGCGGGACTTTTTCCTTCATTCAGTTTTTCTGTTACAAAATGTATGGACACGCCATATCATGTAAAGAGTGGACATTGGACATTGGATATTGGATATTGTTACAGGTTACTTTATACAAATAGTTGATCCATTTACTTATTCATATCACGTGGATTTTAAATTAAATTAAATTGGGTTAGAATATTTTCTGTTGGAGCTTCCAATCATTTTAAGACTCGATTAAAAAACTGGAACATGAGAAGATACTAAAAATTCTGATGAATGATGAAACGTAAAAAAATGAACGAGAAGGAAATAAAATACATATGAAATAAAACCGGCTCAACGGCCATTAAAATTTATATTATATTCACATTACTCTAGCTCTCTGCTTTCACTTACCTTCACAATGGCTGAAAAAATTCCGGTTGATTTTTCTCTATGAATTCAGAGCTGTACAAATGGACGTGGAACAAAAAAGAGCAATGTTATGTTTGGACTTTGGACTTCCGAGCTGATTGAAAGTCAAACATGGAACATGAAACATGGAACATGGGGCGGACATACCTTTTGAGTAATTAAAATGAATTTTGTCTTGAATCTTGAAACTTGAAATAAAGACACGGAAGATTTTTCTGCTTGTAAAATGCACAAGTTTTGTCTGTGATATAGTCTATAGTCTATAGCGTATCTTATGTCTACATGTTTGTTGGTTGGTTGGTTGCATGTGCAGCAATAGAGGTTTCGGTTTAGTGAATGAAAGAGATAGAACATACAACGACCCATGATAAAATGCAACAAATACAACCAGCTGTCGATTCAATCCGATCCAATCCAATCCAGAATGTTACGTATTGAATATACTTGCAAAGTTTTGTAAAGGGGAAATCTGTAAAGTTGGGTCAATGAAAAATGTTGCGTGTTTCAAATGATCTCGAGTCTCGCGTCTCAAATATCTATTTCTTTCCCATGTATCTTCTTCCGACCCACAACTTGCAAAAGTCGGAGGTCTGTCGCTGCCTGCTGTCTAATATCTAATGTCTAATGTCTAATGTCTGAGCGCAGTAGATCTTTTTTGACTCAAGTTGAAATATAGAGTCAAATGTAGAGCTATAGCGGATCCAAAATCCAATCCAAGTCCAACTCCAAAGCTCCAAACTCACAACTAAATTCAACAAACCTTCCTTACATAATATATTACAAACATATTTGTTATTTGTGTTTATACACACAAATGTAACAAACCAAGGGGAAAAGTTGACTATTGACTACAAGAGAAAGAGAAAGCGAGTGAAAGTGAATGAGGAGGGCAAAAGTTGAGCAACGGCGTTTAGTCACGTAATCACTTGAATGTTCAATATTACGCACGTAGTTTGTGTTTGTGGATTCTCGAGTTTGGAGTTTGGATTACTGATTCACAAACACAAATACAAATACAAACACAAACAGGGACTTGATTTTCTGTCCAATAATTCCAATGCATTACAAGTTGCAACTCATTGAAAAGACCAAACTATTATTATTATTATTATTATTATTTACACGTGGTAAACGCAAAACACTTTTCTGGTTTTTTGCATCTCATTTTTTATTAGGAAGCAAAGCGGAGGATCCTTTTTCATGTTAAAGAATATGATTCCATATGATTGTGGACAGACATGACTCGGTATTTTGATAGTCAGCTTCGCTTCCGGAGCCTAAAGCATTTATTCTTTCAGGGCGACATAAAATCGTCAAGAATTATGAATGTTCCACTTTGTTTACTTTATTTTACTGTTTCATGTGTTTGCTTATTATTATTATTATTATTGCAGTATCGCAGTGACTGCGGTAGTTATTTATTATTTATGTGTAAATAAAATTCACCGCATTCATGAATTTTCCCCGAGACGTAGAATTTTGACAGACTGATTATAATAGTAAATGTCTGCAGTCTGCACTCTGCAGTACCTTCAAAATCAAAATTCAAATTCAAATCCATAACCGTTGCAAAATTTCTTCTTTTGCCGTATTCAGATTTTGTAAAGCGTCAAAGCGTCAAAAGTTCAAAAGTTCAAAAGTTGAAATTCAAATTCTGCATTAATAAATTTGCTGAGGTTTTGAATGCTGAACCATTTTGAGTGCTGATCTCAGCACTCACAATCAGCACACTAATATTTGTTGTCATTCGGTTCGTGTCACATGATGATGATGTTCTGACTCTTACCTTCTTTGTGGGACAATTAAAGCAAACATTTTGTCTCTAGAATATAGAATCTTGAAGGTACATGAAATAAACATAGATTCTAGACTCTAGATTCTAGTTTCTAGATTCTAGATTCTACACGGAAACCGGAACACGGTGGTCCATTTCATTACTAAATTCTTAATAGGCGGTTAATTATTCATTGTGTATTTTGTACCTCTTGATATTCTGTTGATATTGCTCCAACCTCATTCATCATTCTCATTTCTCCTGTTCATTCTCAGACGGAGGATCGGAGACCTGGAGTCAAATAAGGAGGGAGCACAAGTGACGACGTCGTTGGTTGGGACGGATGGAGATTTGAGATGCTCAATGTTCAAAGTTGAAAGGGTAGCTACTAAAAATTGTACCTTAGGTACTTTTCAATGCCATTGTATCCATTATTCAAGGGAATAAAAGAAAACTGCTATGATTTTGGTAGTTGATGTGTAAAGACGTTCCTATTGTCTTTGTCCTTGTCTTTGAAAGTTTAAAAAGGAATGAAAATTCCCTGAAGGAACACATGAATTTTATATCCTCTCACATTCCATCACATTTTACATTCACATTACACGTTACATGACAAAGGTTGTTCCGCTCCGTTTTCCCTTTTCCCTTTTCCACGTAGGTGAATGGAGGATTTCTACCTTTGTCCTCTCTTTTAGAGCTTTTCACCTTGTTTGTTCTTGACTCTGGACTCTTGAATCTTGATGTGCCTTCAAAATCAACATGAAACTGTCATGGAAAATTTAAGCCAATTAAAGAAACAAAAGATTTACCAAAATTTTCTTTATACATATTTTCAGGTATCAAGAATCAAGAAGCAAGAAACTGTTGGAATTTAATATTTAGTCTACTTTTTCTTTATACTATTTATAGTAGTAAATATTTTGTAGTGTATTTTGAATTTTGACGTCAACTGGATTTTTTATCCGAGCACTTTGTCCTTACACTTGTGAGTTTAGGGCTTTAAAATGGAAAGCGTAAGCAGGATACAATAAGTATTAGTGGCACACTATTTGGTTTAAATTTCTGTACCATGTCTACATTGTACATTCTCCGAGGACATGTTCATCAACCTTGTACGTGTTGTAGATGGTGTTGTAGATATCGCTATCTGTATTTTAAAGATGAGCATTGAGCATGTGAACACTGAGCACCCTCGTCCGTTCACACAAGACACAATATAAAATATAACAGCCCCGTAAATTTATTTTACTATTAACTATTATCTTCCACGTATCGTCCGTCGTTCACTGTTCACCGTTCACCGTTCACATGTAAACACTAGATACTAGATACGAGACACTAGACACTAGAAACAGGGAGAAAGCCATAAGAAAAGCAATGAGTGATGATACGACTACAAACGACAAAGGACAAACTACAATCTATAAACTAGAAATAGAAATACGTGCACTTTCCAACTACAACAATTTACTGTACAAATTAAGTTCAACAAGAGTTTTTTATACAGAGTCCAGAGAAATTTGCAAGAAAAGGCTCCACATCCAACATCCTAAATTCTGCGTGACATGACTGCAGTTTATCCTGTGGTTGGTTCTTGTTGCTGCTGTTGTTGTTGAGCGTAAAATATAGTTAATACCCAAACTAAAAAAACACAAGTATTTCTGCTTCCATATGGTGAATTTTAGTGTAAAAGTTGCGAGTTTGGAGTTTGGAAACAATGAATTGAAATGGCGGTGTCTGCTGTTGTATTTTATTTAGTGCACCACGAAGAAGTATCTAGAATCTAGAATCTAGAATCTAGAATGTAGATACACATGTGTATAATTTATGTATGCACAATTACAGACGACAGTATTCAGTAGTCAGTAGTCAGTGTGTAGATTATTTTAAGACATGTACAAAGTAGGGAAGCCGGTGCATGGTGTATTGTGAACGGTATTCAAAGACGGAGACGGAGAAGTGAGCGGGAACGGGAACGGGAACGGGAACGGGAACGGAGTAGCGAGGAAACATTTATTTTGATGTGGACGACATAAAATTACAACAAAGTCTTAACTCCAACTCTAAATTCTAAACAGCATCGTCCCTGTTTACTTTTTACTCTACATTTTCATAGGATTAGTTTCCTTTTTTCTCCATTCTCCATTCTCCATTCTCCAGCTTTCTCTTTTTCTAGAGTCTGGAAACTGGAGACTGTAGACTGTAATGTGGAAGCGATAAAGAGTGGAAGACGGAAACATTTGGAGCTTGGAGCTGAAAAAACTCATAAATGATTAGAAACTAGCCGAGTAATAAATTACCAATCAACATCAACAGGAGCAAACCAGCAAAGCCTCCTGACGTTAATAACTGCATCCTTTCCTTCTCCCTTTTCCCTTCAGTCTAGAAACTAGAAACTAGAAACTAGAAACTAGAAACTAGAGGCATGAGACTTGAGACTTGAGACTTGAGACTTGAGACTCACAAGAGAAAATTCACTCAAGGAAATTAAGTTGAATTTGAGACAGAGTCAAAGAATGGGAAAAAATTTAGGCGTTTATCTATTATGTATTTTGTATTTTCTACCTTTTATCTGCGATGTATGTACCCGAGGATTTCCTTGCATGTATTATGTACATGTATGAAATTGTGTTTGTACACTATACATTGTACGCTATCAGTGCTTTACATTGTGTATCTGTGGATGATGTAAAATGCACGGGAAAACCGAAGCACGTCCTGTATTATGTTGTCTGGGATCTGGGATGTTGGATGTGTAATGTGTATGGCACTTAAATGTAGGTACCTGGATATTCGGTTTTCTCCCGTGTACGCTGTACACTATACACTGTACACTGTACAGATTAGAGATATTTTATGGGGGAAACGCTCACGGGGTATGTTGTTGGTGTTATTTATACAATTTATTTACAATGTGAAAACTAAACTACTCCAGCTGCCACTTGCACTGAGTACAACTGCAGTCTGCAGTGAGTGTTGTACTTATCACAGATATTTATTCGTCCCCAGCACAAAAAAACAACACACCACATCATAACAAAATACAATACAATACAGCACAACACAATACAAGGCCAAACACATAAACCGTGGAGTTTTATTTACCTGCAAAAACTGGAAATATTAGAGAAATACAACATTTTACCCCATGGATTTTTCTTGAAAATCTTGAAATCTTGATGCTTTTGATGGACATATTAGTATTTTTATTACCTAAAATGGAAATTAGTCTGAAAAACTCTCTTTTTACAGAAGGCACAAGGAAGAATAAATCCAGTTGAGCGCAATGCTCAATGCTGCCTCTACTAATACTTTACTACTGCAAGCTGCACAGTACACAATGTACAGTGTACAGGGAGCATGTTAAATAAAGTTAAAAATCCTCCCTTCGGGACGATTTTGATTCGCCCTGAAAGCATAAATGCTTTAGGCTCCGGAAGCGAAGCTGTGCTCAATGTACCTCAATAATAAAACAAATTGGCTTGATCCCTTAACCCCATACTTTGTGTCCACTTTGTGTCCACTTTGTGTCCACTTTGTGTCCACTTTGTGTCCACTTTGTGTCCACTTTGTGTCC
>JAQGBH010003484.1:0-19722 GCA_034698265.1 Sminthurinus aureus
GTAAGTAATGAGTAAAGTGTAAATTCTGGTCATTACAAAAGATTGTCATATAAAAAGCCGGCAAGATAAATTGTACATATGTAAATATGGAGATAAATTACTACATCCAGAATCCAGAGTCTGTTGTAGAATCAATAATTTAGACAAAGGCTCATTTTGTCAGTTTTTTAAAATGAAAAGTCTCATCTTTGTCCTTTTAGTCAAATAGACTTTTAGTTGTAGCTTTTAGTGGAAAAGGACAAAGAACAAAACGATAGTGTAAGGATTCTACACTAAAAATGGACATAATTAAGGACAGAATTTACATAACTTTCTTTTTTCTTCACGTACATGAAATCAGAACCAGAGTCAAAATGAAGCGAGTGGATTGTGGCACAGTGAGCTGAAGTCAAGAGCTGGAGCTGAAACTGAAGCTGGACCTCGAAATGGAAATGAATTTATAGTCAAAGGTGACAAACTGAAGCCGAATCTGGACAGTGGTAATCATCCTCGTCATCAACATGGAAAGAAGGAGACACACCCTTGTAAAATCAAGAGGAAACCTCGAATCTTGTTCTCACAGGTGAGTTCTTTGAGTTTTTTGGTTCGGTTGAAACAATCAACAACTGAAACTACAAGCACAACTACAAAACTTGCACTGTGATAAAACGGAGATGAAAATCATAAATTAAATCTCTGTCTTACAACTTGTTTTCACCTCTGTATGCTGTATTTTGTACCTTGTATATTGTGTATTGTGTATCTTGAAAAAACAAGGTGAACAAAGAGAGAGCACAATGATTATCGTTTCTCTGTAGTTTGTAGTTTGTAGTCTATAGTCGCTAGTCCGTACTACACATGTCGACATTGTTTCTGTCCTCTAGGCTCAAGTTTTTGAACTCGAAAAGAAATTCAAACAGCAACGTTACCTCTCAGCAAATGAAAGAGACTCCCTCGCGAGGGCGCTGAGACTCACCCCAACCCAAGTCAAAATCTGGTAAGTTTTTATAATGTATCCACATTCAAAGCTCATTCCATGCTCAATGCTCAACCAACTTGAGTAAAAATATCATTATTTCCCGGAACATTCCCGGAAACATTTCTGGAAAATTTTTCTGAGGATGTTTCACATAATTTAAAGTGTGTTGACTTTTCTTTTTAAAACAGGTATCAAAATAGACGTTACAAATCAAAGAAAGTTGTCATGGAACCATCATCAACATCGTCGTTATCGTTATCGTCACATTTACCTTCACCTTCAATTGCTGAAAATCACGGTTTCATCCTGTCCCAATCACAACAATCCCAACTTAATCCCAGTGACAGTGACAATGACAATAACAATGGAAATAGTTTGACAATGCACACGCATTCTTATGATATTACCAGGATGAACTCTTCATCAATTTCAGTTCCAAGTTTGAATCTGCAAGGAAATTTGAATGAAAATAGCAACAAATTTCCGTTTCCTCCAGCTTCAATTCCAGCTCTACACATCAATTTCTAAGTTGTAAAATCCCTCTTTTCACACAACTTTTATGCATAATCAAATTTATTGGTGCTTTGAATTTTCATGTGTGGAACGTGATTAAATTATTACTCTTGTTTTTGAAATTTGACATTTTTTAAAAATTTTATTATTGTTATTGATTTGACACTTGAGTCATTTTATGGTCGGCGATCGGCTACCGGTTGTTGATTGTTCATTGTTAATGAGTGAGATGAGTAAAATTCACACACACGTAATATTTGTCATAATATTTTACACTAAATAGATCATAACAATAACAATAACGATATTCCTGTCTGTCAATATCAGAGGAGTAATAATAATGAAATTGTTCAAATTTTCTACGTGTGAAGCCGACGAGGATCATAGAAAATAAAAGAAAGGCTTGTTATATTATATTATTATGGTACTCACCCTCATTCACATGCACATGTACATTAACAACTACATGCCACAAAAAGTCTCTTGTATCAGCATCTGTAATGTGATGTGTATTTGTGATTCTTGATTCTTGGTTCTTCTTTGTTGATATTTGAAGGAAGAGAAAGAAAAAAGACGGAACCAGAAACTGAAATGGTCTGTTAGAGAACATATTTCCTTGTGTAAATAAATAAAGCAATCCAATTTTTTCCCCATCTTCTTTTTCATTTCTTGTACTCAATACTGGAGTCATGCTTCAGACTTTAGACTGTGTGAGTTGGGAGTAGAAAACAGAAAACAGAGAACAGACATCAAAACCAACGCCAAAGCCAAAGCCAAAAGTCAAAACGACGAAGAGAAAATATACACCAGAGTCTTCTTACATCACATGATATCATATCACATCTATTATCAATACATCTACTATCGACTATCCACTCTCAAATATCTACTTGTTTACAACTGTTTCTACATTCTAGATTCTAGATATTTCCAGATATTACAGTGCTTATCGCTTATGAACCCATTTAAAAATTAAAGGCAACCTTTTTACTACCACTACACATGATCATCATTGCGAGATATTCAATTCATCCTGTATTCTGCATTCTGCCCTTCAAAAGTCAAAGGTCTGTGCATTTGCATACAGATACAAACTTGAAATGTTTTTTATTTTGACCGCTCTTTCACAGCTCAAAGCTCAAATTTCAAAGCTCTTTAAATGCCAAAATTGTCTAAATACACTGTTAATCATGTCAAATTAAACTGATTTTTGATAGATTACTGATAAATTGAACATTGAAAACTATACAAGGAAAAGAAGGGAAAGAGTGGTGATTGAGTGAATGAATGGGAAAGTTGGAAAAGAATGCTTTTCGGAATGGATTTGACATTTGACATTTGGTATTTATTTAACATGTCGCAGAAAACCTGGTACATCTTTAATCTTTATTGAATGAAAATGAGAGAGCATGTATAATGTAGAAAGTGGCCGACTCATCTCATATCCGATATCCAATGTACAATGTACAATGTGCATGAATGAGTGATAACTACCGATATTTTTCCCTCTTTGGGGTTTCATCAATTTCCACTCAATTCCTTCTCCAGTTCTGGTTCCAGTTTCAATCCGGAATGAGGAATGAACAAGGAGATAGGCTCGTTTTAGTTGTCATCACATAAGTAAGTGTATGATTTAGTAGAAGAGTGAGTGTTTATGTGTATCTATGTGTGGATGTTGGAGGTACATTTTACAATACATTGGAATTGTACATTGCTAATGTGCCTAGTGCCTACTGCTTACGCTCTACGCTGAATGTGGAAAAGATCGAGTCCATCCCCTCCTAATCAAACCCATATTGTCTGCATCAAATTGAGCTGAAAACTGTTTTCGAGAGCAGAATAACTGATTCATCCAACAACGTTTAGGTACGAGTCACCTCTATGTATGTATTGATTTTCCCGCAACTTGATTCTACAGTCTACTAGTATTACGTATATACACTATACACTATACACTTTACACACAGACTTTCAAGTAAATTGAATGGAGAACCAGAACCAGAACCAGAAAATCCAAACCAAAACCAGGGCCAGGAAAAGTGGAAACAAATTCAGAGTGAGTCGTAAAGAGAGAGAAAGAAAATTTCCTCGTCTATTCAACTGCATGATGAGTGATGAGCATGAAGGATGAGATTAATGCTCAATGCTCCAGTTTGCATGTGCCTGGAATCTGGAATGGGAAATTGGGAATCTGGAATTAAAATGAGAACTGAGACAATTTTTTATTTTCCACATCAGTCTGAAATCTACAGCCTACAGTATTTTTCAACAAGGGGTTTTTTTCTTAAACTTTTTAAAACCTTTTCACTTTGAGTTTGGGTGTTTTTGAATTTTTTATAATTTATAGCAAAATCTGAGTACTCTCAAAACAGTATCTACAATCTACAATCCACAATCTGCACTAAGTATCTTTACACTATCATCTTGGATTTTATAGAAAAATTCACAGAAACATATTGACAACTCACAGAGATGACAACAGCTAATACAATATACAAAAGGTATTGAAGAAAAATCAAAAATTATGCATGAACCAGACAATTTTTAGCGTAGTAAATCCCGTTTAACAAAAATGGAGCAGAAATTTAAGTGAGTAATTTTATTTATGCTTTTTTTATTGTATTGCGTATTCGGTATTCGGTATTCAGTATTGAGTATTCACTTTTGACTCTCGAATCTTGACTATTGACTAGTAGAACTGACATATTTATTTAGTTAATATAGTTGGTACAGTTTACATAGTCAGAGTTAGTGAATAAACTTGAAATGTAGATTGGGAAATGCCGAGAAAGTGATCTCTTTTCCCTAACGAAAAAAACTCGTGAGGCTATAACTTTGCACGGAAAATAAATAAAAGGCAATTCCGAATGAAGCCAGCCAATAGTAAGATTCTACATTCTACATTCTACATCTCTCCTTCTCTCTTCTCGTTGAAAATGGAATACAGCCATCGTAGTCGTCTTGGTCTTCGTCGACACTCGACAATCTCTCGTAGCCATTTATCCCTCATCAAACACCACACCACACCACACTTTTGCCTAATTATATCCTGGGCCATATAATACCTACTCCATGCTCCCTGTTCTATGTTCTATGTTCTGTACATTACGAACCATTTAACATTTAAGTCAAACTCACACAGACACCGAGAGACACACACTCGCACACATTACATTACAGACTCGGTAGCTGCTAGTTGCGCAAAGCTGAGGATGGGGGAACCGACAGCCGAACTGAACCGAATGAACGAACGAACGAACAAACGGAACGGAATTGCCTGTAGTCATTTTCCTCTCTTTATTCATCGAACAAATTATCTTGTATGGTATTTATTAGGCTGAAAATTGACTCACTTGCTACTGTCACATAGGACATATGGTACGTGTATTAACTATTAACTCTTAACATCCCAGCCATCAACTCTTCATCTCGATTCTCGATGGGATAGGAAAATTTAAGATTCAAGCAAAGGGTGCAAAGTATACAGTATAGAGTCGAGAGTACGCTCATTTTATATTTTTTATTTCGAATGCATCCCAAATCCAAGTACAAATTGATATGATTCTAAGTTTTAATTTTCTGACTCTGAATGCTGAATTCTGATTCGTCAACTTTTCTATAACAGATAAGAGTGAATTTTTAATACATTTTATCCAAAGATTTTGTTCAAAACTCGTATCTCAAGTTCAAAATCTGAAAGGGTAAAGGCTTTTAAAAACCAATATTAATGAAAATGTCATAAAATCTGTTTTTTCAAGTACAATTCATGGTTGATGGTTGATAGGATCTTCCGTGTTGATGTTGACGTTGCTGCTGCTGCTGCGACTTAAAGTTTCCGGCACGGGAGGAATTGGGGAAATTGGAATGGGGAAACCAGAGATTTCCGGGATTCGGGATTTTATCATTTTTCCAACATGTATGATATTTTGTATGGTGTTTGTGTACGCGGGTTATGGATTATGGGGTAAAATGACGGATGAAGGTGATGAGTTGGAAATGTAATATGTATTTTGTATTGTACTGTACTGCATTTAAGTTTCTACTAATATGAATTTTCCTCTGCGTTCACTTTACGCAGAAGAAAATTCTTTTCACGTATTTTATGTGCAGTGTATATTGTATATTGTACATCAATTCCTCTTCTTTTGTCTTCTGCTTGTGCATAGATCACAGACGGTAGACACTAAACGCGAGATTCTAGATGTTAGATGCTAGATTCTAGATTCTACACCATAGACCGAAATCCGAAATGGGATATGAAACTCTAAACTTTTTGTGTGGAGTTGATGACCATGTAAATGTTGAACAGTAAATGAACAGTAAATGGTAAATGGTAAACGATAAACGGTCTCTGTTTTCTTCTCTGACTCTGCCTTTGTACATATGTGTATATGTGTTTTGGGTGTGAGTGATTGTGATTGTGAATGTGTGTGGGCTTGAAATGTTTACACTACAAGCGAAAAATCCTTTTCAACATGAGAGTTAAATTTGGTTTCTGCTTTCACGCTCTGTGTAACATGTAAGATGTATGCACATTGTACATTGTACATAAAGAATATACTCTGTACTCTGGACTGTGCAGTACAGCTAATCCACATAGACAATCAACTTGAACCATGAGCACATCATCATACATCATCCAATATTCCAATATCTAATACTGTTGAGCTTGCTTCTTCATTCTCTCTTTCGGATTTCGGATTGAATTTCCCCACACACAGACAATCGTTCGTATAGACAAACTAGAACTAGAACTAGACACTAAACTCTCTCTCTCTACTCTCTAACCGATATCACCCACGGACTGACGGACCGACGAAGGAAAGGACGGATGAATTTTAACATGGACCTGAATGTGGATCATCTGTATGTATTCTGTATTATCCATATTACACATGGACCAAAAAGAAGTTTAGAGTCTAGTGCGGCCAAGAAAAAAAAGAAAAGCTGGATCGTAAAATCAAGAAAGAAGTTGTAATAAAGAAGTCTACTTCATAAATTACACAAGGGCACGGAGCACGGACTGTCTGTAGTCTGGTAGATTATAGATGGTACAGATACTACTTAAACAATAACAATAACAAGTGTAAGGCTATTACACATTACACATTATACATTACATTACAGCTCACGTCACTCAAATCTCAAATCTCATACTTGTTTCACTCCCTTTTGTGCTTAGTGTTTAACATGCTTCATTCTTACGCAATTTATAATACACGTGTGCATAGATTGTATAGATAGATCCTACATATTTTTCATCGTATACTCGATACTTGATTGAAAAATGAAATGACGGGAAACTTTTTCCTGGAGCGAAAATTTTGCTGCTGGTCAATAAAACGCGTCGATTAGTTTGCGTTACAGTTTGCTGAAATATTATGTATTTGATTCTACACGTCGATCATCATTCAATGTTTAAATACTTGTGACGGTTGATAAATAATTAAATCACTCCACTATAGTAACTAGAGATAGTAACTTTGATTTTGTTGTCCTCGTTACCAACAAGGTTTTCAGTTTACTTGAAAATACGAGGCCTCGTTGGTGAAAACCTCGAATCCGAGTTCTATTCGAGGTTTCGGAATTTTTTATTGTAAAAAATTCAGTTTCCAGTGGTTTTTATTTTGTTTGAATTTTTTTTCATAAAATTGAAAATTGAATGCAAAATACATACAACTTTTATGATTCAAATTATACAAGAAAATCAGACCTCGTATTGGCTTTGTCATACGAGGAAACCTTGACGGAGCCCCCGTTCATCACCGAGACCTCGTTGTAACCAAAGTTACTACCTCTAATAGTAACTCGCTGTTCTATTGTTTTTCCTTGTTCTTGTGTTAAAACTTTAAAAGGTGCCAGAGCAACAGTTTAAATGAAAGAAAAGAAGAAAAGAAGACGAAAATTTGCTAGTTGCTATTTTAGTGCCCAGAAATTCTGGATCTTAGATTTTAGCCTTTACAAGTTGTATCTGTTCTGTTTTATATTATATTATTATGTGGGTTGTACTGAGCTTGCACTTGGAGCTTGTCCAACATTTTCTTCTCCATTTAATTTTCTTCATTTTGCAAGCTAGTACATCCTTTAAACTTTAAAATAACAAAGGAAACAAGGGAAACACGGAGTGCGCTCAATTCTTCCCTCTTTATTTATTTCCTCTTGATATTTTTTCTACCTATAACGTATAGATTAAAAATGATTTTGAATTTTCTGTCCAAAAATGATTCAAAATATATGGTTACTTATATGAAATAGCAATACCTAACTACCCTCATAAAAAATGTTATTGTCTTCCATGATAATTTAATGGCAAATAATAAGACACTTTCATAGGATTTTTATTCGATTGTCGAAAAATCTCATTTCATGAGAATCAATGAGAATCGTCATGGATCATGGAAATCTCACTACATACTACAGATTACAGATATGTATGAAGTTTCAATATTTTTAGGGAGATTTTAGTAAGATTTTAAGGTGGCTCAATGAGAACCTGCTGACTCATGACATTACCACGAGATTTTCCGCCATAATCTCTCATTACATATCACAATAATATTTTTATGTGCACACCCTCAGAAACAAATATTGATGATGAGAATAAAATAATATATCAATAAATAAAATTCATAGAAAAAGTGACAGTAAAATTTACCTATTCTGTTGACTACCGTCACTTGAGTGCTATTTTGTCAGCTCCATTCTGGACTCTGGATTCAGCCTCGACTGGTTTTGTTTTGATGATATACAAATGGAATATTGCTATTATATTATCCTGTTGATAACATTACATGACATTAGATATTAGATGGTGTTAGTTTAATAGTAAATAGTACTAACATCACCAGCTCAGTTCAATTCAGTGCTCCATGAAAGCGTGTCAGGGTAATAAGTTATAAGTTATAAGTGAAAAGTAATAATCCAGAATCAAGTGTCAGTGTAATTCTAGTGTGTGGTGTCTGGTCTCTGGTGAGAGTGCATTAGATTATTATTTATTATTGGTCGTACGTATGGTTGGGAGTTGGGAGATGCATTAAGAAAATTACCAGGTAGGTTCTTCTTCGTTTTCTTCTGTTGCTACTGCTCGCCGTGATTTTGGATAAATTTGTTATCCCTGATGGAGTGGGGTTGTACACAGTGGAAGGCCGTCCCATCACCAACTCAAACTCCAACACCATCACCACCAAGGAAATCAAAATAAAAAACGATCCTCAACCTCAACACCTTCACTTCACTCTGCTTCACATCAGTTCATCAATATGATGTATAATGTATAATAATATTGTATTGTATATTCTGTGCATAGCTTGCAAAACTTGGTAATAAATACGCTCCTCAATTTATTAGCACAATGTTAGAATTTAGACGAAAGGACAAAGTTACATGGAACATAGAACGTATAGGTAATAAAGTATGGCAATTCATTTCTATTTTCTATGTATGTGTTGTGTGTTTTGTGTTTCGTATTATGTGCAAGAGTGGTGCGTGTGTGTGACAGAAAGGAAAGAGGGAGCAAAGACAAGTGCACGCGTCTAGGGTGTCACTGGCAATCACTTGGAGTTGGATTTGGATTTGGAGTCAGGTGATAACCAAAAAACCTCCACAATGATGATAACATTAGACACCATTAGTTTAATATTGTAAAACTTTTCGACTGTCACTGTCGTGTACACTGTACTATACATTGTATACAAGTCAACATCACAAAAGCACAAATAAAATCCAAATGAAATGAAATGACTTTACTTCCACTTTTCTTTGTACGATATACGATGAATGTGAATTATGTAATGACTTTTATGGATGAGAAATTGAACAGTTTATTATGGTTTCCCCGTAACCTGTAATGAAATGAAAATTGCATGATAATATTATTTATTGTAGACTGACAATTGAGAATTGAGATTTGAAATAGAGTACACTTACATAATTACATTAACAGGTTCCAACAAAATTTCAAAATCCAGACAAGTGCAACCTAAAATCTAACGAAGACAGATTTAAGTTGAAAACACAGTCACAAACAAAACATTTTCATTGTCATATTTTATAGGAATAGCAAAACTATTTGGAGAAAGGATCAAGGATCAAGCTTTTGTAATATATAATGACTGTTTTTTTTCAAATGTTTTTATCTATATCAAAATCTGCGGATCATTTAATCTTCATTTCAAAGCAAATAGAGAAAGGATGACTTGTGATTTGTGCTTCATAAAAAAATATATAAATAGCTGAAACGTAGTTGAATGACAAAAGACAAACGTCATGAAAATAACGCTAAATGGAGATGAGCCATTTTATGCTTCTAAGGTGCTGCTTTAAGTTTTAATTATCAACTCCCAAATGTGATTGTGATTGCTAGTATGAACAATAAAGATTGCATCAAGAATCAAGAAACGGAACTTTTTCCCAATTGATTTTGTAAATAGTTGAGGATCAGTTTTATTTTACTCTCTTTACTCTTTTTTTCTCCTCTTTGGTCTTTGGTCAAAAGTCAAAAGAGGAAGTAACTTATCTCTTAATCTCACATGAACCATTATTCACACATAATACATTTTCCATATTCCATAATACGTAGAGTATGAGGTAAATGATAGTTTTACTTTTACATTTTAGGGTTACACAGAGAACGCTTACACACTTTTACACTTACTCTGTGATCTATGCATGATATATTACGTATTATGTACATGTACATTGTTCATTCATAATACAAGATAAATATTTGTTCACATTGACTGTGCATCTCTTCCGTCTTCCGTCGTCCATTACACCCTATTCACTTTCCACTTTCCCCTACTCATATATTCTTTCAAAATATGTACAATGTACAATGTACGTACGATTTTAGAACATAACTACAAACTACAATACAAACAATAACATTGACAGACTTTTATTTTATTATTTATAATAACATATATTTATTTTAGGAATTTTAAGAAACCTCTTAAATATGCGTCTAATATATTACGTACTTGTGGTGACTAATGACGGTGACTTATGGAGGATTAAATGACAACTTGTCAGTTTTTTATGTACATCCGTAACCATAACCGTATCCGCATCATCATACATCATATCAAGTATCAATCCACATATACGTACAACTTTTGTTTTGTATGTTTGAAAACATATGTACATGTATTACATGCATTACCCATAATTAATTAATTATTATCCTCATATTGGTATTTCCTATTTCGTATTTGTATTTTGTATAATATGACTTGACTTGATCTATAGGAAAAAGACAAGATTTGATTCCTTGACTCTTGATTATTGACTATAATATCATACTAAATGGGCCATATTACTATACTTTTATACTAATGACTACAGTAGTACATAATTTAAGAGTTACGAGTTTTGAGTATTGTAATCATTTGTATTATTTGTAGATAGAACATAATATAATACAGAATATAATACATAATACGTACTGTTTACGTTTTAAGCTTATGCTTATGCTTATTCTTATGACTATGTAGTTTTACGTTATTAATTATTTATACATTCTAGTTTGTTATGTAATTAAATAGGAATTTGTTTCATCTCTCAAGTTAACTTATGATGATATTATAATAATATATTTAATTATGTATCATGTAAATACTGTGTACTTTTTTGTTTTTACAATAATTATTTTGTAAGTGTTTTTACTTTTCACCCAAGTTCTTGTCCAGGTGGAACCAACGGTTTGTTCGGATGAAAGGGCCAGCAGTAGTAGGAGTAGAAGGAGTTGAACAGTAGATTTGTGGGGCTGAGATAAGGCTTGATTTCATCACGATTGTACACAACCTGATCAATTTAAATAAATACAAATGCACTTGAAATACACATGTTTTATTATTATAAGTATCGGAATGGAGGGGTTTAAAAACACTTTAAACTTTCAATTAATACACGTTGACTACTGACTAGTGACTAGTTACACGTAATGTATTCTTCATTTAGCATTTAGTATTCAGCGTGTACAATGTAGAATGTGTATTTTCCGTAGCTGATAACTGGAGCTGGTTTTTCACTACAATTGGGATAATTATGGTAGAGAAGAAAGAGGAAAAAAAGTCTTACTTTGTCATCTTGCATCAGGATTTTGACAGCCACCTTCCGCGCCTGTGGAATTTGACAAGGGGATGTGAGATCTTGCTGCAGTTTCCGTTTCGTCTTATACCTACGATTTTGAAACCATATTTTGACCTGTAACAGACAGTAATAGACAAATTATTTGTTGTATTAGTTTTTATGATTGATTATTGACATGAAATCCTTTCAGATAGATCGTACATGCTTCTATTGTTTTTTAATGAATTTTCTGGATCATTTTATATAGTGCTGAATACCAAATTTTGAAATAACCGATTTTTTACAGGAATGAGACCAGCTAAGAAAAACGTTATCATTCGCATGACGCTTTTTACGTTAAATAATTTTCAAATTTTGACCAATATTTGACATTTCACATCTCATATCTGTGTTTTGTATTTTGAGCATTCGGAGCTTAAGGAATTTTTTTAAATCTTGAATCTTGGGAAAAATCATGCAATTTTCTATGTACACTGTGAAATGTGCAATGTATAAGTTCATTTGAACTTTGAGCATGAATTTTGGGCTTTGGTTTTGGGGTTTTGGACGCCGTATGTGTTTTGTACGTCTTCACACATTGGAAGTCTAAATCAAATGCAATGAGCTGCAATGGCAAAGAATATTTGGGCTCGTCACTTGCTTACTCACTTTAGACTTTAGACAAATCTTAAGTACCTTCCCAGTAAATTGAGTGAGGCGAGAAGAGACGAAAAAAGAATTGCTGTTGCTCCTGCTACAGAACAGCCAGCCTGCCTGCTCTGTTTCTTCTGCTCCTCTTCACAATTTTCAATATGAATTAAAAGAAATGTAAAAAATATCTATGCACTATGCATACAAGACATATATATTTCTCGTATAAATATAATAGTGTACAAAAATGTACACAAATTGTTTATGCTTAGTGCTACTTTCTACTCAAGACTGAAGACAAGTGAAGAATAAGAAAAAGGAGCATGTGAATATTGTGTAAGTATTAGGTATTTTAGTGAATGAGGGAAGGGCGTGAAAATGAGAGTGGAGTGGCATGTGGTGATTAAAGTATTGCATATGGATCTTTCTCTTTCTTTTCCTCTATTCTCTGTTTAATATGAAAAGCAAGTGATGTGTCTCTCTCGTTCTCACACAAACACAAGCTCTTTTAAATATCATATCTGCATCTTTATTTCAATCCTCAATTCTATTTCTGACTGAAAAATCCCTAGATCTTTCTATACAAAATACTGAATGTTGGATGCATAATGTCAAATGTATAATGTACAATGTACGCCAGCAGTACAAAATACATAAAAGGTTGAATATGAATTGACACATACATGATGCACTTTGCATATTTTTGAGAAACCGAATCGAGTAAAATTTTAAGTCTTCAAGAAATCATGATAATTCATAATAATTATTTAATTTTAATTTCTTTGACTTTACTCAATCTTCGATCGAACACTTTAGATTACTCAAGTTATTGTAATTTCAATCTCTTTTCTGGTAATTCATTGTCTACCAAATAAGTATTGAAAATTGAATTTAATTGGCATTCCAAAACAAAACAACTCAATTTTTACAAGTTTTTGCTTTAGGCTTAAATTTTTACAATACATAAACAGTAAATACACAGTAGATTCGGGGACTGATAAAATTGAGAAGTAAACAAGTTCATGTCTGTCTGAGCGTTGTAAGTCTAAAAATGTGTAATCTGCTAGTGCTGGACAGCTAAAAACTATTTGAACAATTTTTGGTATTTATTTTCAGCAGAAAGGAAAAGTGGAAAAATATTGAAAGTTGGAATGTGAAGAATGATGAGAAAAAACAGGGAAATGATAAAACTTTTGCTTACTTGTGTTTCTGTAAGTTTGAGAGCTTGAGCGAGATCGGCTCTTTCCGGCCCTGATAAATACCGTTGATGACTAAACCGCCTCTCCAGCTCATAAACCTGTAGAAAAATGAGTATGATTAAATTACCATGTTTTATATCTGTATTTTTTAGTAATTACAAATTAATCTTTAGGAAAATTCAAATTGCAACTTTAAATTTGACATACTCTCCATCATTGTGAAAACAATTGCCCATTAATAATTATTTTACATATCTATTAAAAATGTTTGGCAATTATCATACAAATTTTAAAAGCATGAGTAGTTTTTTTCTAAAATGACAGACAACTTTCAACTTCCAACTGTCTACAAAAATATTTCCGAGTAACAAAAATTCACAATAAAGACAAAGTAAGGATTTGTTACTTAAGTAAATGCTTTTACAAACAAAAATTAGAGGTCCACTTTAAAAGGAATGTGTTCCGTTAAAGAGACAAAGGAATGTGAATGAGAAGAATTTACATTCCATTTGCAGACGTGTTTTTTCGAGCACAAATTAGTATAGTATTTTACTGAGCTCTAATTTATTGATTTTAGAATTTTTAATTTTATAATAATAATAATAATATTTATGTTACGAGATATTTATATTTACATGTACAATATTATGCAATATTATTATTATAAAATATCAAAAGACCATGTTTATGTAAATAGGAAATTGAGGGGCTTGGGATAAAAAAGAGCTTTTTCTTTGTGTGGGAAATAATCTGTAAACGCTCTTTTTTTCACAAGCCCCTCAATTCGTGATATTAGAAATTCGTAAATTCTTACCTGTGCATGAGAAAAAGCTGCTCTG
Source organism: Sminthurinus aureus (assembly GCA_034698265.1). NCBI lineage: Eukaryota > Metazoa > Arthropoda > Collembola > Symphypleona > Katiannidae > Sminthurinus > Sminthurinus aureus. The sequence goes on from JAQGBH010003484.1 coordinate 14,229, forward strand.
GATCTCTTTTTCCGGGGTTTCATCTCACCATCTGCATTTTTAAAGAACAAAAGCTTGTGCATTTATTTTAATTTTAATTCATTACACACACTGTAACCGGTTATTTTTTATAATCACAGGCACTCAAAAAAAATAATTTTCTTGTATTCTGTTTATTTCAGAAGAGGAAACCAAAAAATTTGTAAGTAGCAAAACGCCAGTTAAGAAGAAATTCAAGAGTAAAAACTCTCAACTTTTTCGTCCTAAAAACTGTCATAGTTTTTGCTGATCATAACAATAAGAATTATTATTGTTTTAGGTTATGACTTTTTTTCAAAAAACATCAATTGTTAGGAAAACTGACCTTTGAATTGATGTTTCATCCTCATGTCAAGAGCCTCCGAGTCCCATTCAGATGCAGGTCGAGAACTTTTTTCAGATTCCCCCGAATGATTTGACAGAATTGTAGTCCACACTCCATCAAAATTCTTATTACTCAGAATATTCTGGATTGAGAAGGAAGTTGGGAGTGATTCGTCCATTTTTGCGGACATTATAACTAGTTTTTGTCACTATTCTTCACCTTTGTGAGATTTTAAAATTCAATGGTCAAATCTGTGAATTTCGAATCCAATTACAAGAAAAAACAAAGGAAGCCGAATCTCAGTAATTAATATTATGTATATGTAGATTACAGACTACAGCTATCTTAAAAAACTCACTCTTAAATTAAGCTTTTCACATTTCACACCATGACCAATTTATCAAAATCTTTATGAGAATAAAATCTTATTCACTTTTCCATCACACAGTCAGGTGCACTTTTTTTATATAAAGATTTATCTTTATTTGTTAAATCTAAAACTGTTTCTTCTTTTTAACCCAGTTTTTTCTGTTATTTTCTTTTTTTGTTTTCACTTTTGCACAGTCAAAAGTTAACTCTTATCTCTGATTTAAAATACTATAGTAAAATTTGATAATTCAGCCCATTATATGTAAGTTGAAATTCACTGAAGGAAGGAAAATATATTACACTTGTTTTTACTTTTCTTGTCTTTTTAAACACCTTGTAGTGGACACGGGGAAAACTGGGAGTGAAAGCTGAATTGAGAAGCCAGGTGCACAAATGAAGAGACAACAATGACAAAAGACAACCATAAAAATTGAAAGTAATGAAAATGAAACTTGTTGAAGCACACAAGAATAATTTACGGTGACCAGTACCAAAGATTCCTGGTGAAATGATGGGAGCACTTGAGTTGAAAAGTGAGGGGAAAGTGAAAACTGTAGAATGTTGTCCCTGTTTAAAATATAGAATGTTGTAGTTTGTAGTGTCCGTTTTCTCTCTGAGCTCCGTTGCTACTCGTACTATATACTATGTATTATGTAATACATTGTGCAGCACATAAGAATTTAGAATGTCATTAAAAATAGAGCAATTCATGCCTTCATTCATCGGTTGAGTGCCTCATCTCATACTACAAACTACATACACTACGTACTACATACTACATAGCTTATATTATACGGAACAAATTGTAGAAAATATGCATGAAATTTGGAGTACATACTAGGTAGTAGTACTTCAATCCTACATCCCACGTTCCAATCTATGTACTCTCAAATTATTTAAGCACACTCTCCATTCTCATTTTCTCAACTCACTCATAATACATCAGAAAACATGAAACATACAACAGCATCAAATGATGTTGATAAGTCGTAAAGACGTCGGTGGGACTGGCTAAATTCGAATCCATGTCCAATCCTCTCTCAGTCTCCGAATGATCTGAGTGCGCAAGCCAAATCCTCTGTTCAAACATGTCAAGCTCAAGACAAGATATTTCAAGTCAAGTGTATATGTGTTATGCATGTCGTGTTCTGCCATTCTGTATTCTATCTTCTGCAGTTTGAATCTTTTTATAGTGCACTTTGTACAGTATACAGTGCACAGTCACGAGGAAGAAGAATAATTTGTCTGTGTAGTTTGTAGTTTCTCTCTGGGAGGAAATCACAGAAAGCATGTACAATGTACAGCATGTGAAGACAGGCCCATGTACACACTGCACACTGTACACACACATTTTACTTTTATACCAGGCATCATGCATATTGAACTTTCGTATTTACTCACGTGTGTGTAGATTATGGATTTCGTAGATTGCAGATACTCGTTGATGTGTTGATGGTTGTTTCCTTCACTTGACTTGATTTTCCTCAACTTGTTACCCTCAACGCTGGTCCAAATTCCAACATCCTTCTGGTTTTTAAATTGGTTCTTCTCTCCACTCCAGTCCTATCCACTACATAACGTACACTTTACATAATGATTAACCCAACAGTTATATGTACATACGGGTTCATTCCATATGGAATATTGAGTACAGAAGCCTCGAGTGTTTGATTTTCCTGTGAGATGCAAGTGGAAGAGCAGGATGAAAATGTAATAACATATTATATATAAATAATAATGTATTTATGCCTCAACCCACAAGACGTGTGTCCACTGTCCACCGTTCATTATACTCATCAAATAGCAAGCTTATCTTTCAAAAAAAGGAAGATGATGCCAAACGAACATAGACCTAGATTGTAGATTAAGAACTAACGGATATTATGAAAACAACCTGTGAAATATGCAAAAACTTGTCGAAGTATTGCGAACCCGAAAAATGTAGATGCTGAATCAAGAGAGTTTTGACCAAAAAAATACTTGACTAAAAATAGTTTCACACAAAAATGTACATATAATACACAACAATTTGATGCAACAAAGAGGACCAATTTATTTTGCGTTTGATTTTGATTTTCTTACAACTAAATAATGAGTTTCAATAATGAATACCAATCAAGTAGACAGATTCAAATATCATACATGAAAGTATGTTCGCTTTAATTTAAAACAAATTTAAACATGAAAAGCTTGGTGAAGGAAGAAATCAAAAGGTAGAGAAAAAGACGTGTAAAACTTAGAGAGGAGAAAAACAGTATTTTAAAAAATTCATCATATTATGACTTTTTATTGTTTACTCCATGATCTCGTCATTATGCGTCGAATGTTGAACACCAAGAACCTGATAAAATTATATTGGCATAATTTAATTTACAAAAAAGTAATCGGATTCAGAAACGAGAATGTTTAAGATTAATCATTGTTGATTATTCATTATCAATTATTTTTGGCCCCTTACAATTTGAACTTGTAGTTTATATTCAATGCTAAATTATGCAGATATCAACAATTTACAACCAAAGTGCCTTGTAGGTGATGCTCCGGAATCCTGTAATGATCGCAGTTCCTTTACCCCTTTGATTGGACATTGAAATTAATACGTATTTAGTCATCAACCAAAGTGAAAAAACTTGTCAATGTCTTTTATTGTGTAAGCGTTTTGATTTTTTACTCAAGGAAGCCAAAACCAAGTAAAAGCAAGGCAGTCGAAAATTTCCACAGCATCTCACGCAGACTCCTCGAGATCCATTGATTGACTCCCAAAAGTGATGAGACGATAGTTGTACTTTACTGGGAAGAGCTCAATTGTTTCTTAAATAACACTGAATTCTGAACTGCAGTAGGTTGGTTTGGAATTGAAGTTGGTTACATTATTTCTGCAGTTTTTATGCCCGGGGAAACCCTCATTAGAAGACGAAGAAAATCATGCGCTTCCTGGTAGTATTGTATTTGGGTTTTCACAGTAAAAAGAATCATTACGATATGTGAAATAGAGTTCTAACAGCAGTTTTGAATATTCTCTATGATTGGGTTTTTTCCAATTCGATATGCTGTATGTTCAATTTTCATGCAACACGAAATGTAAAAGAAGAAGTAAAAAAACCCAATAATAATTATAAAAACTACTCAATTTTAAATCTCAATAAAGTACTTGTCACTATTGTATTGTACAGTAAAACATAAGCAGAATTTTATTTTTTAATTCGTATATAAATTCAAGAAAATGTAAATATTTTACTAATGAAAGCCAAATGACTTGAAACTTTGTTTCCAGTGCCTCGAAATCTTAACCCATTTTAGATTTCCAGTCTCTGTAAATTTTGCTCTTCTTCTAATCCTAAAGTAAGAAATAGCCGACTACAGGGATTGTAAAATTCTTGTCATGAAAAAAGAACCAAAAGAAGCATTCAGCTTTCAATGTTTAGTATTGAACGAATAGAGAGTCAACGACAAACATTTCAAGTCAAACCAAAACTACGAACTCAACCTATCCACAAAATCTTGGACTCAACAACTTGAGATGATTCCGAGGTTCATCGAGTGCTGACGCTGCAACCAACAAAAAAATCTGAAAGAGTAAAATCAATCTTTGGAATTAAAATTGTACTTTTATTTTGTTTTGCTTTGGAAGTTTGTTTCGATCGCTCTCCCTGATTTCCTTGTTTAATAGGTTGTATGTTCCATGTGACATGCATTTGTAATTTATACATCTAGTGCTGTCAACATTTTGTGTTTTAAATGTCATGAACTAACGTGAATACTGAATACTGAATACATATCGTTGTTATTTTTATTGTTGTTTACTTTCTAGTTTCTTGTTTTCTGGTCACGGGGCTCACTATTATTGTTATCAACTATACATTTCTGCATACGATGATCACATTATTGGTTGTCTCTGATGTTCACCAAAAGAAAGAAAAAATAATGCTACTCTTCTACGTGTTTGTCAAATTTTAATGTATATCTGTAAGCCTGATAATACAAGACAAGTCAAAATACATAGTATATGTAGTATGAAGTATGATACAACTAAGTACAAAGTGCAAAGCAGAACATGTGAAACGTCACAAAGAATGCTTAGCACAGAGAAAGTAAATAGTCGAGACCTTCAGAAAATTGCTAGAACTCCTTTTGTACTGGGCAACTGGGCAAGTGAGACAAATTTTCAAATCGTAACCAAAGGATTCAATGATTTTTCACGTAACTTGTGATTTGTGATTAGTATGCTGCATGCCCATGTAATATAGTGATAAACGAAGATACAATACTTCACTTTGAGCTGTTTCCACCAAATCATATAACACTTGTTCTCGTTATAAATTTTTACTTCTATACGATACAAAATGTAAATCGAACTAGCATGTACAGTGTACACAATACTGTGTCTTGTTTACTTTAATATACTGTTTACGTTACACAGAGGCTCTTTTTATAAAAATTGGTCTACCAAAGAAAATTTGGGACTGATTCGGTTTTACTCGAAACCATTTGAGATAAACAAAGAGTCTTTGTACAAGCAAAAAATATCCGTGGAAACAAGACTTGAAATATTTTATGTTTTGAACTTTGATGTAAAATTTCATCTTTTTCTCGTTTACATGCTCATTTACGAATTCAAAAAACCACAACGCAGATGCATATAAGATTTCACAAATTTTGGTACTAATTTTTCTAAGAATTTCTTGGGAAAAAAATATTCCAAGTTTTGTTTCCACGGATATGTTTTGCTTGTACAAAGACTCTTTGTTTATCTCAAATGGTTTCGAGTAAAACCGAATCAGT
>JAQGBH010003485.1:0-19720 GCA_034698265.1 Sminthurinus aureus
AAAAAAACACTTTAAAGGGGTTAAATTTGTGTTCGCCACAGTTGCCCCCAAACCACAGTTCCCCCGGATAACCCTATTCATTTTATTCTATGCTGCTCTATACTCTATATATCCATCACTTATCACTGCACTGCAGTTTTTTCTACAACTAATCTAAAGCTTTTAATCCATTTATCCACAACATAAGCAGCCATTTCGGAATAGGAAATGCTCATCGCTCATCGCCGTCCCGACACAACTTTTGAGTTTTGAATTTTGAATTTTGAGGAGACTGATTTTCAAACTATAAAAAAAAACCTGGCTTAAACTAATATAATTTTACTATTTTCAATATTTACCAAATACCAAATGAAGCTTTTTCCTCATTCACAGTTTTACAAATATTTAGGCTCAATATGAAATATTAAATACACAATCAAGTTCTCATTAAGTGTAAACAGTAAATAAAAAAAACAATGGGAATTTACTAATAAATAATTATATTAACTGTAATCATGCTATATTTCATATTTTCAGTTGATTATATTTTTCATGATGTTCATCTCTCATCTCGTCGCACGAGGAATAACACAGGAGACAGTGGAAAAATGTTACGTTGTAAGTTGTAACGCAGCTGAATACTGAATACCTTTGGACGCCTTTGGTATAATGAATAATGACTACTGAGAATATGTTTATGTCTCATGTTTGTATTTGTGATTGTATTTGTATTTGTCTCATTACGCATATTATTTTGTTATTACACACTACACACATTACACACATTCCATTATTCAACGACACATTATACGTTATATGTCTCATGATGACATTGATACTGCGACTAAATTATTTACTAAATTTCTTCACCATTCACGTACAATTCCACATCATCACCATTATCATCATTAAATTTCTGTAGATGTGCATATATCATGAATTACGAGGAGATAAACAATAAACAAGCAAAACAAGATAAAACCACACAACAAAACAAAACAAACTATGCATGTTTATGACACACATACTAGTATTTTGTATTTTATAATGGTGGACAAACTTTTAATCCCTGTGAAATATGAAACCCGGATATTTTTTTTAATTTTAGGCATCTTTTCAAACATCAAAGATACATTAAATGCACATAAATCAGCTTCATGTTATGATTATTTATTATTTACCGAACGTAAAATATAAAATGAAGCAAATATTTAGCAATGGAAAAGGGAAATAAAAATTGTGTCACCAGTTACCACAGTCCAGTCAACAGTCGGCAGACATGTTTTGTTTAGTTTAGAGTTTAGAGTTTAGGCTAAACACTAAACCACATAAACATATTTTTTACTGCAATAGTTGGTATAGTTTGTACCACATAAAACAGCAAAACAATAATAACGACAAATTATGTATTCGATATTCGGGATATTATGGTGTGGCTCTGACTTTGTCTGTGGCTTTGGTGAAAGACGAGAGACAAAACAAACAAGTGAGAAGTGAGCGTTGAACGTGTCTCAATTTTCAATCATATCTAAATTCTAAATTCCTTACACGACGTGACATTCATCTCTCCTTGTACATTGAACATTGTACATTTAAATTAATTTTGTTTATCATCAATCATCAGTTTTAGTAAATGACAAATTGAAAAGCAGACACAAGCCAGTTAATTTGAATTTTGAATTTTAAAATAAACATGAGTTCAATTTTCAATATTCAATACACAACGCATCATCTTCAATCTTAATTATTGTTGTGATTGGTAATTGTGACAGTTTGCAGCTCAGAACTCAGCACGTGACGAGATGCTCGTTTACTTTTTAGACAAGTCGTGAACATTTAAATGTGCAGGTACATTTTGTATTTTATGCTGTCTTCGGCACGTCAGAGTTTACTGTACTTTGAGCTTTGAGCTGTCCATGTTTAATAGCAATTAAAATGGGAAATATTGCTCCAAATTATTTCTATCTCTGTCTCCAATGTTTCAAATCTTTCGAGTCTCTTGTCTAGAGAAACTCTTGTGCACGGAGCACGATGCACAAGAACAATGAAGCAAATAGGCAATATCTGTACAGCGGCGATGTTTAATCAAACTAGTTTCCGATTCGTGTGTGGATTTTTGCAGGTATTCTCACCAACTCACGCATTATAGATTACAGATGCACTATATGTTCATGAGACACAAGATATAGATATGGATATAGAATTATAATAAAATATTTTAGAAAGCAGAGTAACAGGTAACAGCTATGCAACTTGCACTGCAAATGTGCAAGTGGATATGCTGAGATTTCGTGTCTGTTTGGTTTGGTTTTTTTTGCTGATATTCGGCACTCGGCATTTGATGAAAGTTGCAGTTGTACTTTTTATTTTTTGTATCCACTATCCGCATCCGCTCCTTGTTCCTTGTTGGTTGTTCATCATCATTCATCATGTAGTGGTTTTTCACATTCCTTGTAACCTGTAATATTCAATATTTCCTCTATATAATTCATTCTTATTGATGTTTTTGCTCCAATCTCAAATCAAAAGGAATATCAAATATCAAATGACACTTTATACAATAAACACTCTTGTTTTTGTCAAGCCAAATGTCTGTACAAAATCAAGTACAATAAATGTATCTGTTTATTGTATATTTTATGCATGTTATTTCACACGATACATTTTATTATCTGATGCATATCAAATATCAAATATCGATTGTGAATGTTTTGTACTTTGTAATTTGCAATTTGCCATGTGAAGGAAGTTTGGATATTTGCTTCTCGTTCCTCGTTATCGTTATATTTTGTCTGCTCGATGATCGAGTTTACAGTGGACTTTTACATTCAAACTTGAATGTATTTTTCATTGTATATTGTGTATCATGTCCAATGTCCAATGTCTTATAAATACATTTTACTGCTAAACGAGCGAGTGAACGAGTGAGCATTGAGCATTGAGCAGACATTTCAGTTGTAACAAAATTATAAATGTTAATTCATGCTTATAACATGACAATTTACATATCATTATGGAGAATGGAGAATGGAGAACGGTTACGAGATGCTCAATTTTCAATTCAGATGTACAAGAATTTACACTCTTGTCTGCTCTGTTTGTTTTTGTGAGTTTTGAGTTCTGAGTTGGATTTGGGATTTGGGAAGTAAAATATTTCGCAATACGTAGATTTGTACATTCAATGTGTATGAAAAATGGAGATGGGAAGTGGACTTGATTTGAATATGAATGCGAATATGAATTAATGATTTGTATTGAGTATTTAGTGTTTAATATTTATCAGCGCAGTGGGCACCGTCATAATATGAATATTGAACAAAACTTAATCCTTAATGTTGAATTCTATTTAAACTAGAGATGATAAAATCATTATTATTATTATTATTATTATGCTTTGCTTTCTCCATTTCATAAAATGGACTCCAATTGGTACCCCATTATTTAGAGCTTAGAGTTTAGAATTTAGAGGTGACATCATACTTTTTTAACTCAGAGTAGACGTAATAAATAATAAACATAAAAAGTACAAAGACAAAGATGACCGGTAAATAAATTATGTATTATGCATTATATTGTATGTTCCTTGTTAATAGTCCATATAGTATACATTAATTATGTCATTTCCTTTCATAGGGAATGGCTAATGTTCGGGAGCGTGGGAAAGAGTAGTAAAGATTATCAATTATCATGAATTATTTATTATGTAATTTGTAACGTAAATGAAGATAAAACACATGACAAATGTTTAGTGTTTAGTGTGACGTCAAAAGTCAAAATCTACACACAGTGGTGGATCATGTGGATAATACATTTATGTTTGATCATGTTTCATGTTGTACGCTGCACGCAGTGTAAAAGTAAATAGAACATTTAATCCTGCAGATTGTCGATTGTGCACATTTTCTTGTGTCGTTTACATAGTACATTGTACACAGTGCACACGTGTGTTCAGAGTTCAGAGATCAATCTCATCACAAGTAACAAATGGAAGGTTAATATTTTGCATGTTTATATTTATTGTTCAGTCATCATCCGTGATTCTTATTCTGCCTTTTCTGTTTTGCACAGCCTACGCTTTATCATTTACCAGTTACCAGCTGATTTTCCTTCGCATGTCATGCGTATCGCAATCCGAGTTTGTGGGGTGAAAACATTTATGAAAACGGTAATAAAACCATTGACGTTAATTGTACACTGTACACAGTTTGCGGTCACATCTCACATCTATTTTAGCAGTGTGGATTATGGATTATCAATTATCAATTGCCCATGTATGATGTATGTTGCGGAGGAACACAATGGAAATAGTATTTTTTAATCTTTTTACCACTTCTATCCAGCTTTTGATAGTTGATATGCAATGGAACGTGTGCTAACCGGAAATTTTTGGATTTATCCAGTATCCAGTTTCGAGTATCAAGCGTCGAGCGTAAGAATTGCAGATTACACTGTACACGGTGCAATTTACAGTTCATTGTCATTTTACATTTTGTGTAATATTCATAAAAATGTGCCCAATACACAATACACATTCTCTATTTTCAGCTAGAGATTTTTGAGTTCACGTCCTTTACATTTTGTACTAACTAGTACAAACTACAAACAACCAATTCGCAAGTCACGCAAAGTCAAGTAAAATTAGAAATTAGAAGATTATGCACATGTGCAAAAATTGACAAAACTTCAAAATTCTAAACATGCCAAACATGATGATTGCTCAATACTCAATACTAGATTTTTCAGTGGTGCGATCCTGGGTGTATTGTGTGATATGAAATATTTATGGGAATTGAAGTTTATATATTGATGCGTGTAATCTGTACAACTAGATCAGCAATTGATTTGTCTATCAAAATCCATGCATGTCAAATGTGTATACAGCAGTGTACAGAGTACCCAGATCTGTTCATAGCTCAGATTTTAGATGTTGAGGAATTTTTGTATGATTAATTATCAGCATATTTTGTGTATTTTATTTTTGATTGCCTTTAAATTGTCCTTGTGGAATTTGTTTTAATCCTTCGCAGACGTCAGACGTCGGACGTCGGACGAGTGGAATTTTTAATTGATTAAACAAGCATTGAAACGCGATGATCCAGTTGACATTAATCACTAATCACTAATCGTCCATTGTCCATCCACCACACTATTTTATCATGTATCATGTATCACACATACGCAGATCATGTCAAATTGAGATTTGAAAGCCATGTTTTTCACTATTTCAAAGTTCAACTTTTAAGAGCGGAATTTACAGAAAATTGAGCCGTGATTCAGTTTTCAGGTACTTGGAATTCAAAATTCAAGTGGGCCATGTGGATTAGAATTTAGAATCCGACTTAGTAGCTCGTATCCGTAGCTCGTGTCAATTCAACTGATCAGATATCGGATTTGGTGTCTTGAAAACTTTGTGCATTTTGCATCAGTTATCAATTTCAATTTTTAATGTGTTTTCTAATTTTGTATTTTTTGCCGTGTGTACATATTCTCAAGTCGCAAGTGTTACTTTTAATTCATAATATCCGGAACTTAGAATAGATATTATTTTTGTATTTTACAATTCAACTCAAGTTTTTTCAACATGTCCTTGAGATTTATTGAACACTGAGCATTTGGCTTTTAAATCACAGATTTTGAATTCTAGATTCTGGATTTCGGCATTCGGTACTTTTGACTTTTGATGTTTGACTTTTATCTTTTATCATTTATTACCATTTTGTATATTTGTTTTACAATGAGAAATCTGTTTGTACTTTGTACAATAAATGACCCTGAGTTCTGTAGTCAGTACTAGGTATTCCGTTGTTTCATGTGCAAGACTCAGTAGCATTTCACCCGGAGTCTATTTAATTACATGGAATTACATGATTGTGTAATGACGATGACGATGATGCACCGAAGACGAGAAAAGAGAAAATGATTTAAGCTTTAAAGTAACAGACTAACAACTATATGAATAGAGCATTGACAGCAGACAGCAGAGATCAAATCCAATAACAGTTCAGCATTCAGCATCAACTATCAAGGAGATTTAAAAGACAAATGTGGATGCAACATGTGTTCAAAAGGTTAAATTTAACTTAGAATCTAGAATCAAGAACCTGGAACCGATTGCCTCTTCTGTTCTGTTCCCTCTTGCCAATGGCCTGTGTAATCTGTAATATGTACTCTGCGCTGTGAATTGAGTATTGAGTATTGAATTTTGAATCCTATTCGATTTTGGATTCAACATTCATCACAGTTGTTTCTTGTATTTTGTGCATTGTATACATTTGAATTTGGAATGACACAGAGTATAGAGCAAATAGCAGAAAGTCAAAAGCCGAACTAGTAAACACCGGCACCGACCACATCCAACATCCAACTTTAAATCCCCTTCTCATTGACATTGCATTATCCATTATCCATTTGAAAGAGTGGTTCTTTGTATAATCTGCAAATGTTGATAAATCATCACTGTAGTTTCAAGTTTCCAGCCTCATCTGTTCTTTTCGATTGTCAATTCTTTTCTTTTTCCCTCACTACAGTTTACAGATATTGACTGTTAACTTTTACATATGTATGTTTTGTAAATTTATCATTTACACTTGTTTGCTGTTTGCTGTTTGTTTTATATCGCATCTATTAACCATCAACTATAAATTTTACAGACAAATTTCCAGCATGTGCTTTAATTCTTATTGTGCCAAGTGCCAAGAAAAAGAAGCTTTGCCCCAGTACCCAGTTCATTTTGCATATTACATAATATTTTACATTGTTTATTTCTCCTGTGGAAAAATAAAGTATAAAATCTGAGAGACTGAAAATGATTTATAAAAAATAATAAATGGCAAGGCACATGCAAATACTAAATGATGAAGAATAAAGAGATGAAAACAGTTCTCAATTCTCAATGTTTATTTTGTTGGGGTGTACAGAAAGAACATTTCAAGTTCATTTCTTTCCTCCTGCCTCCTGGCGTAACACGAAACACAATACAAAAATCCTGTGCAGAGTCTAGAGTACAGATTCCAGATTACACAGAGAAAAGTTCCAATACTAATAATTAATAATAATAAACGTGGTGAACTTGTCCGTTGTACAATGCACAGCTCTGTTTTCTATTTTCCATTTTCCATTTTGTGATGTAATGTGACGAGCGGTTCTCACGTACTTGATACTTATTACTTATGTATCTTACCTTACATGAATGCATCATTGATCATTGGCAATTCATAATTATTATTTCAGCAAGCTCCAACTTTAGATTCTGTATTCTACATTCTAAATAAAACTGACGGTAAAAATACAGATATGACGTATCAATTATGAATTATGAATGCAGACAATACAATAGACAGACGACTAAAGAAGGTAGACAGAATTTTGAATTTTGAGACTTGAACTTATTAAAATCCAGAATCCAGAACAAAACAGACACATTTCATGCACTTTCCTTTTAATTTCTCTTCAGTTGTCCGGTTTCTAAAATGTAAAGTCTAAATTATGCATTATGTATAGACGGAAAAGCAACACATAAAATAATCACGTTGTATAAAATCTGGAAATTTAAAGTCCATTATAAAAGAACACTTTTTCCAAAAACTAGTCTACTCACTCGATTCAAAAAATGTCACCTAATTTTGTTTTTTGTGCACATGTTGTGAATTCATGATTCGTCCTTATTCATCCGTCGTCAAATTTCATGGAAAATCTGATTCTGCATCCTGGGTTCTGAGTCAGACTGAAAATTAAAATTTAAGCTGTGGACTGCGGACAATAAACAGCCAAGAGAGCAAGGAGAAATGAGATAGAAATATATGTACAAATGCATAATAATTGCATAGAGTTTTGCTGTAGTTTTGTTTCGTTTTGGCTATTCTCAATTCATAATTATTGGTGTTCACGAGCTGTCAACATGATAATATCATGTGCTATTAAATATGCATGACGATTGACCATGTAGATTTTATATTATATTATCGTCAAAAGTTTGCTCTTGCTTGCCTTTCGGCTCTCGACTTTCATGTTTAAAATAACAAATAACAAATGCTAGTAAACGGTGGACAGTAAATGCAGCGATGACTTCATTCTTCATCCTTCTCTCCTGCTTCATTTTTAATTTGTTATCTATAATCTATACTGCCCATCGTCCAACGTCCGTCCATTCACAACATAATATCATGTATCATGTGTGATGTAGGCGAGCCAAGTGTGCAACTTATCGTTAAAGCTATCACTAATCACTACTCTGCAGATTGCAGATTGTGCCAGTAAATAATGCAGAAGCAGAGGCTGAATGCTGAATGAAACAGTAGTAGGGAAATAAATCCAAATCTGAAATCAGATCAGCTGCATGCACTTTGCTTCGCTTTTATTTTATATTTTATATGCATCAGTAATCACTCATCGCTAATACTGGGAAATCCTTTCCTGTTGGTATTAAATATTAAATATTATGCAAAACTCTAGTCTTTAGTGTTATTGATATTGGTTAGTGCCGGTTGCGAATTGCAAAACAGCATTGAGCATTGAGTATTGAGTGTTGATCATTGAACAGTGAGTAGGAAATTATTATTCATTATTGTTATTGTTATTATTATGATAGGAAAATTCACAGTATACAAATGAAATTACTATGTAAATCAACTCAGCATCATCGCTATTCTTAATTCTTTTGAGACTTGATTTCTGATACTTTTTCGCTCATCGTTCATCGTTCATGGTTGATGCGGGGCTGCGGGCTGTACATTTGTGTTTTGTATCCATGCATATTGGCACCTGAGCATTTAGAATTTAGAATCAAGAATCAAGAGTCTAGATTTTGCAGTAAACAATAGAAAACCAAAATGGTAGCTTTTTGAGCAACCGGCAATCGAAAAATAATACAATTCTGTTTCATATTTCCTCTTTCCTATTCAAAATTTAAGCAGAACGGATTTTAAGGCACAGATGAAAAGCAACAGTACGTATTAAAATTCACACAGGATGAACTGTATAAGATTTTTACAGGAAAGATGCATTATGTAATCGGTAGGCTATAAATAATACTGATGCATTTCTGCCTGCATATCAAATATCAACCATCTGCACGCGGATACACGCAACTTGCTCGTGATTTGATTGAAATTTCAGTTCTCGTGACTAGAAATTAGAGACCAGAGCCTTGTGCTCCTTTGACCGTCAAAATGACACAATGACGGTCATATTTAGTGATAGTGATCATCACAGTGAAAACTAATGTTTCATGTTATTTTCTACTTTTATTCCTGTCTCTCTCTGTTCTCTGTTCTGTGTCTCTGGAGTCTGGAGAATATAATTGAAATGTTTATTCTGTAAATAGTAAATACGTTGTGGTTTTCCTCCTTTGGGTTTAAAATTTTAAAATGTAAATCTGCATAACTAAAAATAGGTCTGCGGTCTGCTAAAAGGATGGAGGAAAAATTATAAATAAATACAAAACACCACAATGTTTTTAATGTGGTTGTTAGCACCTCTCAAGAGTTGAGAATTGACTATTGACACTCGAGAGTCTAGAATCGAGAATCGAGAATTGACGAATGAACAGTGACACAAAGTTAGAAGAAAGTTTTCATCTTTAATTTCTTGGGTACTTGATATTTTTTGTTTTTTTATTACGTCACCAGTGTAATAAAGATTATTTACATGTTAAATGTTAACGTATACATATTTTATATTTGTGTTTAAATATTGGAAATTAAAAATTGAAAATAATTCAAATATACTATCAATATCGAGAATCGAGATTCTGTACATTACATAATATTAAATAGGTAAAAGCTAAAAGTATTAAATGACATAATTATCCGTTGTAGAAAATTCCTGTCGAACTCTCTCGGTCAAAATGATTTCATCCATGATTCTATTTCGGAGTGTGTCGATATCATTCTCCTTAAAATTGGAGTCTGTCGCTGGGTCCTCTGGCATTTGAGTCCTTTCAAACTTTGAGATCTTTGATTCAAATAAATGTTTGAAAAACTCCAAATTGAACTGTGCTGGTGAATTACCCGGCCAAATTTCTTCATACGAGTCAGATCCGTGAGGAATCATCAAGGGTTTATTCGTATCTTGGCAAACTCCTTTCCTAAAAATCAAAATTCAAAATTCAACATTCAAAATTCAGTCATCATAATTATTATTCAGAAAATATTAATCAGCATTTCATATTCAATACTCAATGCAAAACGCAGTGTACTGTTATCCGTTATTCCATGGAAAAATTATCAAGGTCAAAGGTGCAAATTGATTCTTCTTGTTTATGAGAGGTTACATAATTAACTGTTGCACTCTAGATTCTAGAGTCTAGAGTCTAGAGTCTATAGAATCTAGAATCTAGGTTATAAAATTGACGCATATTTTACAGAGCACCGAGCACAAAGGGTGGTGCACGTGAGTTGGCATGTGTTTGCATTCATAAAATTGCAAATTGCAAATAAATGTGCAACGAGCGGAGTGTGTAATAAAATGTTGAAAATTGAGACATTGAGACATTGAGGCACTCGGCAGCCGCGTGTTTCAGCGGGTTTAAAGTTAAAAGTATAGTGAAATGTAAAATGTAAGTGCCTCTTTACTTTGCCTTTGGCCGTGGTTCTAGAATCTAGAATCTAGAATCTAGAACTTGTTAGTTGTAACTAACAAGTTGATAACGCGAGGGAATTGGGAAAGAATGTGCAAGGAAAAACATGGTTCATAGTTTCTCTTTCCTCCTTCCATTTATATTTTCTCTTTCACTTACATAAATGCCAAATACAGAGAAATGAAATCAACTCAACTCGATTGCATTTGAAGTTTGAATAGTTTGAATTTCGGAATTTTATTTTCCGTCTCTCTCTGCTCTTTTCCACCTTTCACCTACACACGGCAAACTACACAAAAGCCAAAGCCATTTGCAAATCAAATCATGATTGTTTGGCATATGAAATCCGACTCGGCCCCACTTTTGTCAATTCAAAATTCCAAATCCCAATATCACAAACTGTACAAAATGTGCACAAAGTACAGAGTACAAACTTGCTGACTTTTTTTTATTTGTTCATGTTTCTGTACATGGCCATAATTGTTGTTACTATTTGTACAAAATTTTATTACTTTTGTGCGAGAAAAAAAAGGACATGATTTGAAATTGGACATTTGACATTCATGTCAAAAATGATTATTTATTATATTATAATCGATGAGCTAATTATTGTTCATTATCGATTCTTGTATCTTGTACTCCACATTTTTTTGTGTATAATGATTTATTTTATATTTAATGTGTACAAAAGAATCTAATTTCTATTTTTATTGATGATCAACAGGTTGAACGGCGAAGAGGAGAAAGCATTTTTCATTTTCGTTCTTTACAATTTACAATGCAAAATATAAAATCATGCTTTTGTTTTTATTTATTTTTGGTTGAAAGTTGAAACATAATTAGTTTTATCATGCTCCTGTCTCGTGCTCCTCATTACTCATTTCTTATTTTATCCCTTGTTGTTTATTTACTGAAACTTGTTCTCTTTTTTATCTCTTGGTTTTAACTTTTAACTACATGTGTATTAGCATTATCAATTATCATATCATCATGTTCAATGTTCAGTGTTCATGCTTTGGCTTTTAGCGTAATGAATAATTTACAACTTGGTAATAATACACAACACACAACATAATACATAATGCGTGTGGTTGTGAAGGAGGAAAATCTCTTCTCGATTCTCGATCTGTCGGCATAGACGGTAGAGATTTAGTTTTGAGTTTTGAATTTTGACGGACAGCTATGGGATCAGATGAGATATTTCTTTACATTTTCTGGTTATTTCCAATCCTTCGTACTTTGTACGAGCTTCAAGCATTTTAGTCATTAGTCATTTACCAGTAAACGAGTAGTAATCTGCATGTTGTTGTTTACTTAAATTTTTACACGGAAAACATTATAGAAATTCACGCTTTTAGTTACAACATGAACATGAACAGGATTAATATTCAATATTCATCAATCCAAAATCATCAAATTCAACGTGTGTCCTCTTTCGATTTCTGTTGTGCGAGGACTTTGCTCTGCTTTTTCACACCAATTTTATATTTAAAAAACAAAAACTGACGAAACTGAGATGAGTTCATAATCCATAATATTTTGTACATTCTACACGAAGTGCAAAGTACAAAATCTTTTCTCAATTTTGAATTCTGAATTCTGAACACAAAATATTATATGATAGAAGCTACAAACTACAAACTACATGAGCTGTCACTGCCATTTCTTCACTCATCACTCGTCACTTATCGTCATCATGCTTAATTAAGTCAAAATATTATTGTCTGACTTTGTCCTTCTCTACGTATCTAATTATGAGATATGGGATATGGGATGCGAGTGGAGAGTGGAGAGTGGAGAGTTGAGCAGTGATTTTGGTCTTGGTGCGTGCATTTCCATTTTCCATTCACATTTCACAATGTCAAAACCCAAAAATTGGATGAAAAACATAAAGTACGTAATATTATTTACTAGTTACTCGTTGCTCACACAAAAGATAGTGTGACTGATAAAATTTCAAATAATAGGTATCTGTAGGCATAAACGCAAAACACACACTAAGACGAGTGATCAAGTTGTTGATGGTTGTTGATGTTGCTCGCTTGTCACTTGTCATCGCCTCGTGGCCGGCGAATGATCATGGCAAATGACAATATTTGTTATACTAAATACATAATATTATTCAAGTTAACTTGAGATTTGAGATGCTCTTAACTCTTAACTCGCTCCTCCTTTGTCATTTGTCATAATATTATTTTTCATGGATAATTTGCGACGAGGGAGTAATCAAAAATCAGCCAGCAGTGAAAATTTTACAAAGTTGTGGTTTACTCTTTACCAAGACAAGCTCTTTACTAATTTTTAATAGTACGTAATTTACGTACTATTAAAAATTAAAATATTACGTCTTTGGTATTAGAAATTTGAGATTTGATTTGATCTTTGATGTGATGTGTCAAACTTGATTCGTCTCATGTCTCATGTTTTTCGATTAAATTATAATATATTGGAAATCGGAAGTCAAAATACAGCAATTTTATGATAAACATTGCTTAATATTCAATACTCAAAACTCAAAACTCAAAACACATGGAACATTCATATTAGATTATTTATTCATTTATTTGCTGTTTCATGTGTTTCATGATGTCTGATTGATAATTCAATGACCATTGATCGTTGTTGTTGTTTACACTTGCAAAGAGTTAATTTTCCATAGTTCCACATATTATAGTAAATATTTTACTAATTGAACGTGAGTCCGTGTTGTTCTTTCATAACTTTTAATTCGTCATGTGTTCACTATTCAGTATTTAGTATTTAATCTCGGATCTTTGATCTGATCCAATCCGATGCGATTCCCTTCAATCTTAAATCTTCAATGTCAGTGGAAGATGGAATAATAAATAAATAATAGGTATCCAAGTAGAAAAAGCAGAGGATTTTAAGGCAAAGGGAAAACAAGTTCTTTCATGTCTCTGAATAAAATCTCGTCATCAATAAAAAAAATCCCTCACAGTTTAACTGTTAACTCTTTTGATTGTAAGTAGAGACCTCTAAAATTTTCTACTGCCAAGACCTTCCACAATTTTTATGACAAGACTATACACAAGTAGATACTTTGATTTTTTGATTAGCAAACTTTAAAATATTTATGATACATATGATTTAATTTGACTTTTCAGTTAAATTTTGAATGAATCCATATTCAATATTCAATTAGTGAAAAATCAGTAATCAATAATAATTAATAATTAATAACAAAATAGTCATAATCATAAAAATATCATAAGTAGTTTCTTGTTGATGATTGATAATTAATAATTAATGCATCGAATATTAAATATTGAGAATGAAGAACATCATATGAAACATATGGAACATATATTATTATATACTTTGCAATCGTCTGATTATTGATTTTGACGGCCTTCAACTTTTATAAACAATATTGATAATTAAATACTACAGCATAAATATTACATATGTTTATCACTTATTATGTATTAAATTTTATAATAAAGGGAACTTGCCATTTGCCATATTTCTAATTTCTAACGATATTTTTTAATAAAAGGAAACTTTGGATAATTCTTTGTAAAAAAATTTAGCGGAAGTACGTATATTTGTAAAGAAAAGGAAAAACTGGCACAGCAAAGGCGGAATTTCTATTTTTTTATATAAAATTACAAATGACAAAGAATGTCATGTAACACAAAGCACATTTTTATAATGATTCATAATTCATAATATTAATGTGTAATGTGTAACAGAACAAAAGATTTGGTGGCTTTTTGGGTTTTGTTGCATGTTTTGAGCTGTGAGACAAAGACAACGACAACGATAGCGACAAAGTATCAAAACAGAGATCAGAGAGAATAGCGTGTTCAAAGGTTAAACTCATTATTATGAGCAGGAAAGTGTGTTTGTATTTTGTATGTGTGTGTGAGATCATTTGATTGTAACTATATCTTTTTACGCATAGTGTGGTGTTTGGTATTTTGTCTTTGGTTTGTGGAAAATATTTGTGGAAATGTAAAACAAAGATCTTTTGTCTCCTTCTCTTTGTGTCTTTGACTTTTCCTCATTTCCTATAAGAATTTCCATATTTCATATCAAAACGATCAATGCAATGAGCAATGTGGTGACTGTTGAGACCACAAAACAAAAAAACAAGTGTGAACAAAACGAGCAAAAAAAAACAAGCAAAAAGCAAATACGGAACAATAAACATGGAAAATATTCATAATTTGTAATCTCCTTTGAATTCAGGATTTAGGTGACGGAGTTGGGTGAAATTTGCAGAATGCGGAAAGATACATATAATTGTTTCCCATTCAAAATTCAAAATGAATGAGAGAAATTTAGACTTCATAATACTTCTTCACTCATCCCAATTTCGTTACATGAACCATAATAATTTGAATATTATAAATTATAAATCCACAAATTAGACGAAACCTGAGAATCTCTGAATTTCTGAAGGTAAAAAACACAGAAAAAGCCTAGCCAAGTCAAGCACTAATATTATGAGTGATGAGAGGAATTTATCAGAGTTTGAATCTTTTTCACTTACGGAAACGGGGTGTCGAATGCATAGTGAGAGAATAACTCTCGAACCCTTCGATTGTGCGCCACGTCCAGATTTGAGTAGTAATTCAAGGATGCACCCAGACGATGAGAGGCGAGGCGAAGTATTCTCGAAATTATCTTTCTCTGCTCTGGCTCATGACTCTAAAGTAAAGTAAACAAAAGAAGAAACAAGAACATTCAACAACAACACTCTTCACTCTTCATCAAAACTCCTAACTCGAAACTGTAAACCGTCCCATATTTACCTAGTAAAAAGTGTCTGAGGTTTTTCTGTCTGCTGTTTTTTGGTTTCTAGTGTCTAGTGTCTGATGACGTGAGAAGGGAGACGTAAGCTCACCTTCACTTTATCAGTGATAAGACTACAGTCTACAGAAAATGAATGACATGAGTAATTTGTAATGTGTAAGAATCGATACCCGTCCTCGATTCTCGATTCCTCTTGTCCCCGAAACGTTATCTCTCTTTTACCTTCATACTCCATAATTCATAATATTTGTCTACAATCTACAATCACATCTTCTCACACACCATGTTTTTTGCGTGTTTCAAGAGCACATATCAACTAAAACGCTAAATTACCTACATGGCAAATAACGAATAAAAAGAAGAGGAAAAATATTGATCAAACCTGAAAAACGTCGTATTTAGTCCCAATTATCACAATCGGAAGAGGAAACGGTTCAAGATACTGCTGATCCTATAAAAAAAAAGTAATTCAATTTGTACACAAAAAATGAAAAATAAAAAGTCACATTTGATATTTCTTGCACTTGTTTAGCCTGTAAATTGTATCTAAATGTGATATTTTTAGGTTTTAAGGTAATATCTTACCACACATTCCTCACCAAGCCTTTTCTTTATTCTTTCCTCTAGAATCTCTGTGAGTGTAAGAGCATCGGATTTGTTCATGGAACTCAGTGCTTTTGTAAGAGCTCTGTGTTTAAAAAAAGTTCAAAGAAACCCGTTGAACTTTGTACTCTGATCTTTGGTATTTAGCATTTTTATTGACACAGCTCAGTTTAATCCCGCAACCAAACAAAAATCAATAGAAGCAAATAAATATTCTTCAATCTTTAGGTTCAACATTCTTACTTTTTTGCATGAACCACTACAGTTTCCAAAGTCGCCCATAATGTTTCCAGTTGAGAGAGGTCGAGGATGAGAAAAATGGCAAATTTGTCCAGTCGACGATTTGTCACGATTGGTGTTTCAATCAGCTGCGGAAATAAAAGGGCATCTCCTCCAAGCTCCCAAATGTGACACACATCTTTCGTCTTATTTTTAGGGAAAGGAAACAAAAATAAACTCATAAAATTCCCGATTCCAAGTTCCGGAATTTTAGTCATTATTTCCTACTTGGTTTTATATCAGGTTTAAAATGAATATTGAATAATGCACACACCAAATCTGTCGTGGTTTTTCGAGCAAATGTAAAGTCCAATGCTAGTGTGGGCTTGGGCTGATCCGTTTTTTCTAGGAACCGGAACACAAGAGAGGATTTCCCCTGTAATAAAACATAAAAATAACCTGAATAATAATTGTTTATTTCCGCCTTCCTGTCACGTTTCTCAGCTCTCAGCTCTCATCTCTCATTGAGAATTGAGAATCAAAAATCAAAATGGTATAAAAATATCAGATAGATATTTATTGCTATTTAGATTTTGGATGGAGACTTTTCCGTTTAGAGTTGAGACATTTGCATTCATAATTCAAAATTCATTATCACTTATCACGTAAAAATGTCAAGCGTCAAGCATGAAATAGAATTTCCAGACATGTGCTATTTACAACTTTGAATAATGCGTAATTAAAATTCATTAATTGAATTAAGCAATCAAGGACTTGAGACTTGAGGCTTGCGAATACATATTATAGTTTTCCATGTAAATTTACGTCTGTAATTTGTGTCATGTAAATGTAATAGGCAAGCAACTGTATTGAATTTTGAATTATCAATTTTCAATTCAAAACACAACTTGGTCTTCTTTGTCGTCATCGTCATCGTCGTTGGCAGACAGAATGGCAGACACATGCAAAAACATGTGTTGCAGTTGAATATCAGACACATTTTTAGCGTATAATATATTATACAGAGTACAGAGCATACAGAATGCAGAAGCCCAAGTACAAAAGTACATGGCATAATACATGAATAATACTATCAAATATTCAAATATCCTTCAACTTACGACAAGTTAACCTAACGATTAACGATAGACAAACGTGATACAATTTAAATACGTTCATCCATACAATTGCCAAATTAATCATGAACTTGTCAATGGTCCGAATAAAAATGATAATTAAAAAATCACTCCATACTCCACACCAATTCACAATTTACAACTTACACTCGGCAGGTATATGCATAATATACATGTATGTATACATTATCGATACGTTATACTTGTAACTTGTACACTGTACACAATAGATATTTAATGTGTGTGATCAAAGATCAAAGAGTGCTCATATCATTTACTTACTATTGACGAAGGAACAGATGCAGATACAGAGAAAGGAAAAAAAGATAAATCAAAAAGTTGCCAGTTGGTAGTAATCTTAATTATTATCATTATTATACATATTTAATGACCCACGGTTTCCTCGTTTGTCGGTTGTATGTTTTGTATGCTGTGCACCTGAGACACAACACAAAACAGAGACCACAGTGCAACGTGATCACAATTAACAATTAGTAATTAAAAAAAAAAACTATATTATACACTCCACTGCACTGTACTTTGACCACCCTATACACAAAACAGTTTTATAGTTGTATGTTTTATCTATGTGTGAAATAGCCTTTTGAATTGAAATTAATCAGGGATGCAGCTGCACTTGTCTTATGTCTTATACATTGATCACTGATGAGTTATTTGTCAGTCGTCTGTTTAATGTGTTCAGTGTTCAGGCGAGATCACATCATCGCTTTTTTTAAAATAGTAAAAGTCCATTGATAATTAATCAATCAAGAAAATTTTCATAAATCTGATGAGTTCTTTTCTTGACCTGCTCTGTTAACCTTTGTTGTCTGATATAAATGTAAAATACAAAATACAAAATGTAAAATATGAATAAATGTTAAAAATGTATCTAAATTCTTCTCGTGCTCTTTTTAAATTCCCTATAGACAACATGTGGAATGTTACAGGCAAATCCATTAATAATCAATGTAGAATATAAAAAACATTGAAAAATGGTTTAAACACGTGCAATGTTGAATGTGCAAGTAATTATATCATGGACAAAATGAAACTATAATTGATAATTTGTAATGGATCTTTTTTTGCTTCAGATACATTATAGGTTTTTACTATAAAAATATGCATATTTTTAAGTAGAGTAAGGAGTAAGGAGCAAAGAAAGATACATGTATGGTAATATTTATAATTAATAATGGACAACAGACAACAGAACCATGCACAAAGAAAAACATCATGATAGATTATAATATGTAAAAGAATAAAACGATCCTAGTTTTTTCTCTTGCTACATTTTTCTTTGCAGTCAACGGAAGGAAGTTTACTTTTACTTTTTACTGCTTGCATATCATATTTTTAAGTAATAGCAATTAATGTTATACCAGAAAACAAGTAGGTAGAGAAGAGAAGTGTGCAAATTATGAATGAGTACAAGAATTAATTTACCCTTGACAATCATGGAACATTTATATATTAGAGACATAAACACGCAACCACTGCAAACTGGAAACTATAAAAAAAGCTAAATATGATCAGTTTATAATGTTCAAAGTAGATGAGAAAGAAAGAAAGGAAGGAACTGAATGAAAAGGAAATGGAGATATTTATTTATAATTTTATGTATGAATTATGAATCAATTCATTCAGTTTTTTCTGTTCAACACACCTGTCCGTTTGACTGTCGACTGTTGCACACGAATTCTCAAACTTCTCCGTTCATTTTATCAGTTGTTTTAGTTTTAATTATCTCTATTCTCTATACCCTGTAGTGTACTCGCTACATTATGACTATACGTATTACGTATATAGAGTATAGACGATATAGATGTTCATAAAATACACGTACTGACATGTGCGTGTGGAAAATGATTCTCATCGTTTTTCACAGCCCTCAAATTGAAATATCATAAATATTAATTATTATTATTATTCTTGTGTAAACTACATCAAATGGAGCATGCATAATGCATAAATACATGTTTTATATAGTAGTCATGTTGGTCATTATCTAATTTACTAGGTACTCTCATTTATTCAATATTTCCAATCAGGAATCCACCGTATCATCATTTGTTTTATTAAAGCAAATTTTTTCACAATCTTTTATCACTCACTTGAAGCGTGTAAAATGTGTAAAATTGTAATAAAAAAGGGACAATTGATTTTCAAGAACCCTATTTTTCTTCAACTGAAATTCGATATGTTTGTCATTTTACACTATGTCAATTTTGTACACTCTAAATGTGTACTGTAACACTGTACACTGTACACTGTATAGTGTATACGGTTATGTGCAATTTATGCATATTTGAAACGAAGCAAAATGAAAACTATATTCACACAGTTCAAACCAAGCTTGCAACTTTGGGTCTCAACTCAACTCAACTCAACTCAATTTTTTGAGTTGAAATTTTAATTCAATTCAACT
>JAQGBH010003486.1:0-19720 GCA_034698265.1 Sminthurinus aureus
ACAGCTCCCCGCCGGAAACGGCGGAACTTATTAATTTTTTTGAAAATGGTAATCTGGCTCATTTTTCATGCTCTACAAGACTACTAATGTAAAAAACCCGGATTCGATAGGTCAAAAATCATGTTTTTCCTTTGGCCTGGATTTACTCTTAATAATAATTAGCATTATACTAATAAAAATAAAAATCAATAGTATTAAGATTTACTAGTATGAGTGATCGATCTATTCTATATCTGAAGATGCATTTAATATAATATTTATTCATTCTATTCTTAGTTTGAGGGCATTACTTGTTTTTTTTTTTTAATTTAATGGATTAAAGTCGTATAAATTTATATATGTCTTTTGAGCAATAACAACATTTATTACTTCCTATAGAAAACTTATAAATATTTTTTTATTTCCCCCTTCAAATCAAACCACATATATTATATTATAAGGTGCGTATAATAATATCATTTATACGCATAAAAAGTACTTTTTTTCGTTCCCCCTTTGTACTCTGTACAATATTCTTCTTTTTCAGAACTAAATGGAAATATTGTATTAGGGGACCTAAAAAAAGCACACAAAGATGACAACAACTTGTTTGAAGAGGAAACAGAACTAGATAAAGCTGGACATTGATTCGGAAAGTGAATTTGCTTCATGGTCTAGACTCCAGACCCTAGTAGGTCTTTCGATACATAATATGTGAACTATAAAAAAAGATGCACAAAATGTCTACAATGAAGTGTTCTATCTTTTTGCCTTTCCACATCAATTTCTGTTTGTTCAATTACAAGCCATTTCAAATGATTTGGGTTACAATTCAAAGAAAGTTGAAGGGGATGAACAAGACTGTACAGTACTGATATAAAAACATAATATAATACAATATATGGAGTGTATATATATATATGTATTACGTAACATATACAATAGGAAGAATATTATACAGAGAGGAGTGAGAGTAAAAGTATAATATTATTATGTAGTAGACAAAATCCAAAAGAGAAAGGGAGGGAAAGTTGGATCGAATCAGAAAATAGGATATATTTTATTTTATTATATTTTACATATATATATAAAAGCATATAAGTATATGATGAAAAACCGGTAGTAAACTTAACAGAGAAGCTTAGCGACTACACAGAGAAACTACAAACCAAAGAAATGAAAGATGTGGATACTTTCTGTAGGCATATCTACATTATTATTATTATTATTATTGTGTATACATTCAAGATCTACTTCTATTTGTACTAGATACTATAATACATAATAATATTGTATGCTATATGGTCAAAAAAGATGATACATATATTATTATAGTGTCTGTACAAATACTTACATAATTTTTAGAAGGGCCCCTTTCATCTTCTTCCATGACAAAGAGCAAAAAAAAAGCCGAATGAGCCGATTCAACTTTGACAAACGTCAATGTCGAAGCTTTTCTCTCTCTCTTTTACTCTAGATACTCACTTTGTGGTCAGAAGATTTTTCCGTCATATTTATGTAATATTATTACTACTACCACTGGTTTCTCCCCTTCATCAAAATCTGTAATATACTCACAAGACCTCGGAAGATTTAGGGTGAGGGAGTTATAAATTTTGGATTCCGTTCACACGCATCATGTATAAACATGACAAAACTTTCTATATATTTGTCATTTATCAAAGTATGTACGTACAATATAAAGTATAAAGTTATTACCCAACATGATGAAAAGTAAAAAAAATAAAAAATAAGAGAAAATGTGCGTACTAGACACGGGCACATATTATACCGTAATCGAATATTATGGCGATGCACACTGAAGACCTATATAAATACATACTAACAAGTGCTTTTCATATTAAAACAACTTGAAAAATATTATTATTATTGTAATAGCATGATTAAAGAAGTTATGTATTTTTTAAATTTCTTATGATGTATTAACTGATTAATATTAAATATTAAACTGTTTACTAACCTTTTAAGGATGAAATATGAATCAATAATTCTCAAGAGAATCACGAATGGAAGTAATGATAATTATTATTATCTAAATCACTTTGAATTAAAATATCAAGACCACAATAATACAAAAAAAAAAACAAAAAATTCACTGAGATGTTGCTTTCTGTATCTCTATGTAAATTAACTTTTCAATACTGTACACAATAAATCTAGTATTTTTATTTGTAAAAAGACATTAATTAAAGTAATTAAAATTATTTAAACTTGTAACTCAAAAATAATACTGAGAAACTAGAACAACAATTAAAAATAGGTATTTGATCTCGGTTATCGGTTATCCACAACAATCAAAAATCAACAAAATGCACTTCAAATTCAAATTTCGGTTTAAACGGAGTGGCAAATTTTTTTCACAATGATTTATCATCGATAAAAAATGGTTGAACCAAAAATTGCAGAATAATTTTGCAAGTTTATTTTAATTTCACATCTTATTTAAAATTTTATTACAACAATAATTGATGTGCCCTTTTCTCTTAAATACATACTAACAACATTGAAAGTAAACAAAGTGGTACTTGCATTTTATTATCCAGTACAAAGTGAAATTGACCTTTTAACTTTTTCCTTTTTTGAATGGTTTCCAAATTTCCACACTTAAGTTAAATTTGGAGTACCTATATTTTGCATAAATATTGAATGTGAGTATTTAAGCATTGGTATCTACATAATAATATGAATTAATGCATTATCCGTAGTCAAAACGTGAAATATATCAGATATCAGATATGCATAATATTTGTGTTTGTAAACGCCATTAGTAGAATTCACAGTGAAAAGTTTTCACGTTTCTCTGGTCAATGCCATAACATAATATATACCTGTGTTGTTCTTGCTGTACATCTTGAACTATACTACTGTTTCAAAAAACACATTGTGACAGTATGTTGCTTTCAGTTTCACTGAAAGACAGTGAAAAGGGAAAAGAGGTAGCCAGAGAGAAAGACGAGCTCAAGAACAGGAGATGCTAGAATCTAGAATAAATAAACGTTCTATAGTTATATGATACATGATACACGCCTATGTACCTATAATATAGACATATATGCATGTATAATATATCTATTTATTGTTTATGCATAGGAAACGGCTAGCGAATGTACAACTTGTCCTCTTCAATTAAAATTTTCCACAAAAGTTTTCCTTATGCATTTGTATTCATCTGCTTGATTATTAAGACTAAACAGCAGCAGCTTGTGCTTGGGAATACAGAATACAGAATAGACCGAGGCACAAGAAAAACTTTACTTTAGAGACTCGTTTGAAAACATGTACTCATTTACATGAGAATTCAAATATGTGCTTATAAACTTCCCGTATTATAAGTTATAATATTAATTTTGTGTAACTAACTATATGTATGAGATGCAGAATGGTGTTACATACATATATGTATAGCTTGGGAATCAAAAGTTAAGATATCATAACTGCATACAGAAACAGGACTAAAACTATATGATGTACGGGGGAGAAAAGGGAAAATAGGAAGCAAGAAACACTTTTCTCCGTGAGAGAAAGGAAAATATTCAGAAAACAGCAAATGGAAAAAGCAAAATAATGAAACCCTTCGCATATAATTTTATTCTTTTCCCCTCTTCTTATTTCTTATTCTTCCCTTCTCTTCTTTCAGATACACAGATATGTTTTAATGAGTTCCAACAAGGTAGAACGAGTTAGATTATTTTTCAAATTCTCATGTTATATACTTTAAGTACATGAAATAAAAAACCAAAAACCATGACGTGTACGCTTGGACTTTGTAAGTGAAATTTTTAATCGAATTTCAAAATTTTTCAATATTATTATTGTTTTTCAAAACGGTTTTTTAATCACTTATACGTCTATTTATACCGTTGTGTGTTGTGTGATATTTAGTTTACGTTTTATCTTCTTTTCTTATTTTTGGTTGTATCATTTAGTCGTGCTCTCTGCCATGTAGTCCTTTGTCCTTTTAATACTACAAAGTGCAAAAGTATAGATAGTTTAAAGAAGAAAGAAAGAAATCAAAATTTCTGTTCAAAATTACCTTGGTTTAACCAATAGCTGTCACACAAAAAACTTTCAACTAGGCAAAAAAGCTGATGTATAGTTTCATATTATTTTGTTCTTTTTTTTTTTTTACCGAAAATCCAATTTCAAAATAATTTTAGATTGTAGGCATAGATAGCGAGGTTATCTCCGTTTGCTCAATACTCAATCCTCCTGATTGAGTATTCTTTCTTAAAAAAGCGAGCTATAACTTGTAAATACTCGACAAAATATCTCCCTTGCAGAGTTATATACGAAAACTACACCATTATCTACTTTGATTATTTAAATGTTTTTAGCATACAGACTGTTTTGTCGGAATTTGCTCCAAGATCCTACATACACCTAGTGTTACATCACAAATGAGTGCTTTGGATCGAGATAGAAAATAAAAAATCAAAAGGCAAAAAATATGAGCTTGAAGGAAAAAGTTTTTTTATTTATGGGTTTTAAAATCCATGTTCGTTGTTATCAAAAAAAAGTGGGCATACAATAACAAAACAAAACAAACTGTATATGAAAATAAGAAAGCTTTTCCAGTGTGTATAATTTTGTGGTTTTTTGCTGTCAGTTTCGAAATTTTTTATGCATAGATATTTTTGTAGATTACTTTTTTCATAAGCAAACTGAATTTCCAAGATGAATTTCAGTGAACATGACAGAATATTGGTTGTAGTAAAAGTAGTAGGCGGTAGTAGTAGAAAATAGGATAGAAGATAGAAGCAGTAATTTTATTCATCAGATTCGCTCTCTCAACATTCAAGATGACGATGTTTTATCATTTTTTTAGCCCGTCAAGATTAAGATATTGCTTTACGCATCACATCTTTACCATCAAAACAAGCGAGAAGTAGAGAGAAAGTAAGATGAGAGATGAGTTGGAGATCGGAGACGTCACAAAATTTCAATTCACAAGGACAGCCCTAAGTGTAATCTCTAATCTAGAAAAATTTTCTCAAGAACCCAAGTACAAAATATGCATACATACATACAGGCAAAATTAAACTTGTATCTTATTTCCTCTGCTCTGGTTCAAAGATTGTGATCTCACATATCTACTATAGTGTTTATTCTCCATGTTAGTGGAGAGGCAGCGTATACCTGTACGTTTGTACTAAATTTTATCATTTATATTCTGCTGAACTGTAAAAAAATTAATTCACATCAATTTATGTTACTGTTTTACTTTCATCCTTCATTGTACAGTACAAGTTGTACTACTTTTATTCACATGTTTTTTTTATTTAAATGACAGTAATGCTCAAGAATACATTGTCATATTTTCTTTAATAACTTTTTGATTGATTTATTTTTTCTCGAGATTTTAAGTTCAAATGCAAAGAAAAGTCTGTCCCATAATGAAATACAATAATATGGCACACAAGATGCAAGTTTCTATCGTACTAGGAAGTAGTAAGTATACATACTTTGATATAAAGAATACTTGAATGTGTAAATTGTAAATTACATGTAACAACTAAGAGGAGATGTGTAATACTTTGTCAATCACATGTTGAAATAACGTATTACAAAAAAGTCTTGGTGAAGTGGAGAAGGTGACTTATTGCTTAGGCAATTCGACGACCCCTATATAGACCACGAAGACGAAGGAGTAGTATTAGTGTAGTAGTGTAGTGTCTACTACCAACAAATACTTAGTTGTAACAGACGAAGTGGAATTAAGAGAGAGAAGATGTAAAAGGAGATCGATCAGACGGCTTGCCGACATGAGAGTTGGGCACAAACTGCAATTTGTTCTCTGTTAGTTCAAGTGGCCTGAAATCATCAGCTTTTCTCAACCGAACCGAGAAATTATTTCACTCCGGGCAAAACCAAGCAGCCTACCGACAGTCAATATCCATTTCTTTACGCTATCGCCAACCTATTACTTTCATTTTCATTTCTTCTCCCCCTCTTCCATCTTCCACTACTCTCGCGGTGTGTAGTGTGTAACTCATAGCTGTGAAATAGTGTGGAGGACTTAGACTAGGACTAGTTCCAGAAACATACCTAAGACATAGTCAACACTCAGACTGTCAGGACATGTTCTAAAACCTTATTCCAATGTTGTACAGTTTTCTACAATATTTCTACATCCCTTTTTGAATGCCCACTTAGTGTATTTCAAATTTTTACTAAACCAAAAATACTACATGTAACTTTATTCAAGAATAAAAGAGTTTGATGATGTTACTTTTTCAAAATCTTTAAACAGTTTGCAACAAAATACATTTTAAAATATCTGTCAGCAATATGAAACAGAAATTGGACAACAGTAGTATTCTTTAAATGAGTTTTCCACGTAACTCATGTCTTCTAACTTGGTTGCTTGCTTATACTGTAAGACGAAGAGATAGATAGAATTTGAGTAAAAAAAACTTGATGTATTGTGCATATCTGAAGAGAAATTCTGAATAGTGAGCATGGAAGTATAAAATAAGAAAATTCCAGCAGTCTCTAGTCTCTGGAAAGCAACACACCATACACCATCGTCACCGTCATTACCACCAGTACCATGTTTATGTATACAAAATGTTCAATTATATATAGTTATATGGTGTGTAGTGTGTATCTATCAAGAAGGAAGAGGATATGCTTTACCTTTCCCTTTTCAAGTTTCAGACATTAGACATTATCAGACTGAGAAAATTCAATCTATACAAAATAAAACAGTATAATAATATGTATAATATCATACTGGGAGGATGTGTCGTTTTCCATTGTATGCATACATATACACTGTTCATTGCACAAGGTATTACACTCGCTCTTCCATTTTCATACCGTATTATACGCTTTACTTGGCCTCCACTATTTACTACGAGACTGTAGCAGGAAAGAGGAAAGTAATAGGAAACTTTTTAACTAGTTAGTCTTTTGCACTTTTCATCCAGTGAAATATGTAAAGCGAATATACATATTGGATGTACAGTGTACACTGTACAGTATACAATAGGATGAAAATCCGTTCTTCTCTTCTTTCCTTCCTTCTTCCTTCCTTCCTGCTCCTCGTTCTTTCCCGTGAGAAAGTTTCTCATTTCCAACTCCAAAGATCACCCGACTTGTGTGCGATATAAAATAGTGAGAGGGGAACGGGAACGGAAAAAATCCAAGTTGAAAATAAGATTCATTCAACCGCAAATTACTTGTATCATTCCATGTTTTTCTCCCTTCTCGTCGTATACCGTACTCCATACTCCATTTTCCATTCTCCATACTAAAAACAGCAACAGCAAAAAGGAGAAAGAGTCTAAATACATACGCTTTTTTCTTTTTTATGCTGAAGGAGGAGAGGAGAGAAAGCCAGAAGCCGAGTAGCGAGTACTTCCTTAATAGTAGAAGAAAACGTTGAAAGAATGTTCCGTAAATGAGTATGTGAGAGCATTTCGTCCCTTTTCCCTTTCCTTTACGATGGAATATTTTCCTTCCTTTTTTTATTGCTCCTGTCATCTATACCCCGTCTTCATCATCGTCTTCAAATTCTAAGTCGTCCACTCCCCGTCTTTCTCTCTCTCTCTCTATGTTTGCTTTCACTTTCATCACCCTGACACTAACTGAAACCTGAGGGCCTTGCCATTGCCATACTCTACTCTACTCACTGCTCACATTCGTTTATAGTCAAGCACTTTGTCTATAACGAACACAGTAGTAGTCTACACTCTACATGTGCATGTACATAGATATACATGCGTAATACATACAGGAATGGTGAAAGAAAAATTTAAATTCAAATTCGATCTCCTTTTCTTTCTCCCATTTTATGCTCTATTTACCCATAAAATTTGACTGAGTAATTTTATGCTAGGTCATTTCAAAAGATCATTTTTGTTCTACCATTTACCACGTTTTACTAAGAATCTATATGTAATATGCATACAGTTTAAAATATAGAACCGTTCTAGGAATAGACATGTATTAAATTATATGAAGTACGCATGATGCGCGTGAATAAAACAGAGAATAGATTGTATACATGTGTACATACCTAATAATAAAAATCCTTTAATTCATCCAGCGTTTTGTGACTGTGGGAAATGTATAATAATGTTTAATGTTTATGCTCACGATATAACTCCCTATAAATAATGTTATCGCACAGAGTACAGCCTGTACAGTGTACAGTACGCAGTATTGTAGATTTCACAACGTGACAAAGTTGATGAGAATTGAGATGAGAAGTTTGAACGAATAATGTTGTCATTATTATTATTCTTATTATTATTACATGCAGATTTTATACTAAACAAGTTTTAAATTCAATCTCACATCTCACTTACATAATTTAAATAAACAGGAGTTGAACAAAAGTAGAAAAAAAAACATTCATTTTAAGCATCACCATTCCATTTTCCATATTCCATCTCTATCTCTATCTCAGTACGTCATGTGGTCTTTATAACAAACAGAATTTTCGATATAGAAGCTACACACTTAGTCATTTCCACTTGAAACTTGTTCAAAAATGATGTATTTTGTATTTTGTGGGCATATTATGGCTTTTATTCTATATCTAGTATCTAGGTTCTAGGTGCGTATCATATCAACAAAAAACCAAAATGAAAGCATTTTATACTTTATTTTATGTGTTCTTTGTACAATAATTTTTGTTCCATGTGGAAATAAAATACCATGCCAAAATCCAGAATCCAGAATCCAGAATGTGTGTAATTTACCATTTACCATTGGATTTCTGTGTATTATATCTTTGGCTTTCTGGTTTCTTTCGCAGAAGGCAGAACCAGTAAATCGAATCTTTTTAAATAGTCATTACTATTATTACTCGGAGTGGCATGTTGGTAATATATCATGGAATATTTTGTATTAAATGTATTATGATTCCAGCATTATATTGCATTTTACTCCTTAGCCAGATGCCACATTAACCAAACCATGAGCCTTGATTACATGAAAACTATGAAAAGCTGTCATATTCAAAAAAATACATCTTTTTCCTCTCGTCTCCTATATTTCCTTTTAGAAAATGGAGATAGAACTAAACTAAAAAATGGAAAGGCATAATACGTAATGTAATGTATTATATTATGTATAGCTGACAATATTATAATATTCTCCAAGCTTCAAGAATACGTAATACATATAATATAGTGGCGACTGATATCCAAAGTTTATATTCCCCTGTAATAGTAATAATAGTAATAATAATCATCATCATTATCGTCATCAGAAGTATAATGGTAATATTATGTGTATACCAGGAGGAAGAAAGAAAGATGAAAAGGAGGAAGAGGAAAACAGCAGGAGGAGGAAAACACACTTTTTCTTTTTTCTTAAACATTACGATTAGGACAACGACAACGACAAAGACAACGATGACGATTAGTATAATGTTATGATGAAGAGGGAAAAAGAAGTAGACCAAAAAGAGCATGAAGAATGAATAAGACAAAGACAAACTACAAACTAATGGGATATTCTCCCTTCTCGTTCCTCATTCCTCATACATGCATAGTAGAATAGTCGAGACTGTGTGGTAATCTGTTAAATTTAATTTTCCAAAAAGCCTTTTAGTTATAACTGATATGAGAAAATGGTCTGTATTCTGGATTCTGTACCAAAACGTTCAATGTGCAGTGTTTTATGCGATATCATATCACATCACATCACATATCTGGCATCCTCTCAATTACACCCTGTTCTATAGTATAATACATTGCTCATTGCTCATTATGTGCAATCCACATGCTACACAATATTCAATATGCATAACTTATTCAGATGTAGATCACTGAAACCAGTCATTGTCGTATATTCGTATATTCATTAAACTACTCAGGTTTATCTCTGTACAGATTTTTCCTGGAAGAACAAAACGAGGCGTATATTAGTATATATACATTTCTATTATCTTTCTAACCCTACTCTAGACTCTAGACTCTAGACAGCTTTGGCTATCAGTGGTCCACAGTCTACAGTCCATTCACTGTACATTGTACATTGTATACAACATTTATTTGTATCAAGCATCCACCATAGTGTTAGTGAAAAGTGAAGGAAGAAAGAATGGATACTGTTTGTGTTTTTGGTGTGGGTTTTTGAATACTGAATTGGATATCTGGTTTGTTCTGTGGTCTTGAAAGTAAATGGCGATGAGGAGATTGAGTCTTAAACACTATGAAGAGAGAAACTGTGAGGGAAAGAGCAGAACAGTAGAAGGGTAGAATGGTAGAAGAGTATATGACAGAAAGACAGACGGACAATGTTTTGTGTTTCCTATTCTATCCTGTGTATGGTGTTTAGTGGGTACAATGTACAGTGTAAAAACAGGGGTGTATCGAGTCCATATCCATAGCCATATTATGAGCGCAATAGACTGTTACTAATACATTTGGTGTATATTGCAGTTTGCACAGTAGAGAAAGAAACTGCACTGCACATTGTACATTGTAGCTACATAGATGGATACAGCATGTGGTGGGGGTACTGTGTATTGCATATTGTATACAGTATGCAATGTCACAATCAAAAGTATAGCAGACAACAGACGGATTGAGAAGCACACTGTGTACAGTGTACATAGTGCTATAAGGATAATATTATAGCTTCCTTGGTTTGTAATAACCATTTGAGAAGGAAGCATTAATAAGGAAGTTGTGTGTGTGTGTGTGTGAGTGTCTTTTGTAGGAGTGTACTTTACTGTCCCTGTCATAATGGCATGAGATTTTATGACAGGCTCGAAATGTAATGTAATAAATGGCAAGTTAAGTTCACTTGTAGCGGCTCATTGATGATAAAGTTTCACGCTCCTGCTGCCAAATGGTACAGAATTCAGAAGCACAGTAGACAGTAGTGTAACAAGCATCCAGTATCCAGTAGTCGTAGGGAGTGAGTGAGTGAAGAATAGAAAACAAGACGAGAGAGAAAAGAGAAAAGCAAGTCGAAAACGGCCAAGTAAGTGCTTACTAAAGCAACCCGTAGAATGGTGATAGGGAGCAATAAGCAATACTCTTAGTTAGCTATATTTCCCCATTCTATTTCATTCTATTCTATTCTATTCCATGATCGTCTCGTCTGTTACTCCTTTTTACTCTTTATTCTCTTTCTCCTTCCTATAGTCCCACCCAAAAACCACAAGGATAAATTATCATACAAAGACTTTGAACACAATAATAGCAGTTAAGACTCCTGCTAAGACACTCTTATACATTATACACTGCCGCACATACGTTGCTTCTTCTTTCCCCTTCCCTTTCTCTTACACTTTCTCTATATGAAAATGGTCACCTTTATCTCTATTTCTATTATTAGCAGTATTATTTCAATGTATTCTTCTTTCTTCTTCTCACTTTTACCATGTCCAGTGATAGAATAATACACAATGCACGTACAACAGAGAGAGAGAGAAAACTTTATTACAAAAGTTACTGCCTTCACTTGAAGGTGGCCAAAAGACCCAGTATACCAGAACAGAGGTTAATAAAAGATAATTTTAAAAATTTGAATAAACAAAAATTAGATAATAATAATATTTTTTGTTGTCATTTGTTATTGTTGTCAATCATTTGACTTGAAGACATTTTGGGATGACTTAGATGACTATTTAAGATTCGAGTGGACCCTTTCATGGTACTTATTGCAATTTCTTCCATCATAGCACGTGAGAGCTGGAACCTCTTACAAAAATCCTGGAAGAATTTAGGGATTGTTCCTCGTGCCCCAATCATAAGTCCAATGACCTCCACATTCTTTATTCCATAAGATTGTTGGATAAATGGAATACATGGATTGTAGATCACGCATTTCTCCTTGTGAACTTCCAGTGGTTGTTCTGGGCTGTATTCATATCGCACCGTGGGATGGAACTCATCAGCAATCCTCGTTCGAGTCACGTGATGTCTTTGAGTTACCAGGAGCATCATGTATTGAACAAAACCGCCAAAAACTGTTGGGTGGGTCTTCCTTTCTTCCATTTTTTTATTTCTTTATTTTTATTCAGTACAATTTCTCCTTTTGATTTCCCCTTCCACCTGCAGTTCATTTTTTATTGCTGATACTATAAATACCGGTACCAATATGGTATATGTGCATCATAATCAAGTTATTCCGTAACTTTTTGCTTAGTGAATGTGAATTTTGCCTTGTATTTTTACATATTTTCACATTTGTTATAAAAAGTGTTATTTTTTAATCTAAGAGTAGTGTCGGTATGAACGGTAGCAAACGATTCTTTCTCTTATACCTTATACACAATGTGAAACCCTCCCATTTCTATTTTATTAGCTTTTGCACGTTTTGTAAGATACTTTCCAATTTTCAGCGGAAGAGCGTCCACGGCACATGTACTGGTATGCGTTATAGATACAATACAACACAACACAGCAAGCACCAGTAAAGTCAAACAAAACTGCAGGAGCTCTCCTGCTCAATACCAAAATTAATTACTGAGACTTGAACGCATTCTCGCATACAAATACAAATACACGTGTAAGCAAGAACGCAAGAATTAATATGCAGAACCAAAGGAATGTGAATAGAAATTTCTGTATGTAATATGTAGTTTGCACTTACTCATATTGCATTTCCGCTGCATCCTATGTATCCGACTTCTTCTCGCATCTCGTATGAGAGAATTGGGATGAATGGCTGAGAAAGCTCTAAATTCACAAGTATAATGTGAATTACACTTTACACTGCATTGTGTTGTACTTTGTACGTCTGTAGTTTGTACGTTTGTTGTATGCGTACAATTTACATCATGTACTATGACTTTGTATGTCGGTTACACAAATTTTAATTGTTATTGTGATTCTCATCATTCTGTTAGGAATAATAATGTAGATATGTAATATGTGCATAATTCTCATAAGGAATACTTTGTGTATGTGTAAAAGCCACCACTGTTGTAATTAAACAGTACTATCACATACTGCAATAATAATAATCACCGCCATCGTGATTATTATCATAATCATCATCATCATCACTGGCAAAAGGCACGTGTAAAAGATTCTCCTTCTCATTGTGTTTAGGGTTGAGGTTTTCGGGGTTCCTCAAGTTAAATTCTTAAGCCTTGGCTAATATTATTATTATTATTGCTATTTTTAGTACGATGATCTATGCATAATAGTGCTTAATGTGTACTCAGGCTCTTGATCTTTAACCTCTGACTATTCTCCGTTTTAGCCTATCTGCTATTGTTATGTGAGCCGGAGTAAAATTGAAAAGGAGCGGTAAAAGGTTTCACTTTTATTGTGCTTGCACTTTCATCCTCTAATAGATACTAGATATTCATAGCACATAGTACATTGTATGAAAATTTCCGTTTGAAGTTGCATGCACACTGTACACATGCAAGTGTTTCATTTTGAAGCAGACAAGCCCTTGCATCAACGTCACAATAAAAAGGAGCTGCTGCTGCATTATGAATATTACAATGGAAGTCAAGAGATGACGAGAAGAGGGTATGTGAAAGATATTTGCGGCTTTGCCGGTTTTGACGCGTGTACCTTTCTCATGTCATATTATTTTGTCTGTTGAATTACTTTTTACTCTTTACCTTACTTTCTCAGCTCAAATTTGATGCGTTGACTTTGACCTTTCTAAATCTCTAACTACTTGCATATAAATTAAAAACAACACAGATTTTAAAATGATCCTAGCTCACTTTTTGAAATATTTTTGTGCAATGACAACTTACATTAAATTAGTCCGTTTAAAGAAATGAAGACAAGTAAAATGTGCCCCTTGTCATTTCAGGTATTCATTCATATTTGTATTAAAAACTAAAAATTTAAATTCCAAGTAATCTTGAAAGAAATACTTTTCCGTGTGATATGTTGACATTTTAGCCACAGCAACCTGGAAATTTTCCAGCCTGGACTGAAAATATATAATAAAATATGAGAATATAATATGAGACGGTAGAAAAGTAGTGGTGCATTAGTAACGCAGACAGAGAACATATTTCACAAGAGTTGGCGTCAATCATGACACACAGGGTTGCTCTATACTTTCTGAGTGCCCCATGCACATTGTACATTGTACAATGTACAAGAACTGGCATCAGAAAAGAGGGGAGAAAGATGTGTAGGGTGTAAGGTGTAGGATTTATAAATTATATACATGTTGTTTGTGATGTCATGTCACATCATCCTTTTCCCTCAACTTTACTCGACCTAATTGCCCTCTGAGTCAACCAGAGAGACAGAACAGAGAGAGAGAGAATGAGAAAAATAGAGGGACATAAATGGACGCATCCACCATCCACCATCCACACGTACCTTCATACTTTTTAAAGGTAAAAGTTAAAACACTCCCAGTTTCTATCGTACACGTAGAAAACTGTAGAAAGCAGCAGAACTCTAGAAAAAACACAGACAAGCTTTCTTCCTACATAATTTTACCTTGCTCGATGCTCGACGCTCAAAGCAGAAGCTATAGTGAAAGCACCTGGAGAACCGCACCATGAGTATCATGAGTGTAAAATGTATTATGCAATATTAAATTTGCAGGTTGACTTCCCTTACCATTTATTATAATAATGACAATAATAATAATAATAACAGCAACAACAAAACTGATGAATAAAATGCTGAATGCGCCCAGTTACTTTTCTCAATGCTTCTTACGATTTAATAGAGGTTCTTCTCATGGTCATGGCCATTGAACACGCAACGTCAAGAGACGTGTATCCAGTATCCAGTATCTAGTGTCTAGC
This sequence comes from Sminthurinus aureus, assembly GCA_034698265.1. Taxonomy (NCBI): domain Eukaryota; kingdom Metazoa; phylum Arthropoda; class Collembola; order Symphypleona; family Katiannidae; genus Sminthurinus; species Sminthurinus aureus. The sequence goes on from JAQGBH010003486.1 coordinate 14,711, forward strand.
AATTTCTTAGTAATATAAATTGTTTATATTATTTTATCCTCTTACCATTTACGCCACTACTGAAGAGCCTACCCAGAAATCACGGAACTCCCTCTCTCTCTCTCTCTGCACATAGATTCAAAGCAATTGCTGGATTATTATCTTTATATACGACATACAATACAGCAAAACAGCGCGTGAAATGACTGGGGAAAGGGCTCGACACTAGACACTAGATATTAGATACAGAAACTTGAAGTACTAGCAATATCAATATCAGTATAGTATTAATCACATTAATTGAAGATAAAGACTGTGCTATAATTATGATTGTAATTGCATACCCTTGTACATGGTGTCTCTGCAGAGACATGCATCGCGTGTTGTAGATACAAGATACTTGCTATCATTTCTGTACATTTTGGAGACAAAGATGTTTGTTCAATACAATGCAATTTAAAATGTAATGGTAAAGAATAAGTCTAAATCCTACATTGTACATTGTACAGACATAATATTACACAATTTTGTGGCGTCGCTTAGGGATCTTCTTTCATTTCTTTTAGCGCCGGACACTGGACTGTCTGACTTTAGACTTTAGTAAGTTGACATTAATATTTAATACACTAAATACCAATATATGTTTGTGCATTTTAAACAAAATTTTGTGAAGATTCCAGTGTTAAAATTTATAACAACAAGATGCTTTCGGGCAAAAATATTAAAGATTTTTTGTAAGTCTATTTTGTTTATTGATCATTACTGTGCTCTTGCTTGTTAGAAATGTATACAGAAGGTATAAAATGTGCAATATGCATGTTGCGGGTGATTTCTAGTTTCTAAATAAAGTAAAACTCCAAATTTTAAAAAACGGGAATAGATAGGAAAATTAATTTTGTTTATTTTGCATTTTGTATTTTATCATCTGGGATCTCATCTACATGTTGTATAGTTGCAACTGTGCTTAGATACTTTTGGTTTTGGTCGTTGGTCTGAAATTCTGAAATCACGGTTTTATTTGAGATAGTACAGAATACAGAATATTGCTATAAGCACAAAGGACGAAGAAAAGTTAAATGAACAAGTCAGGAAAGAGAAGGAGAAGAGTTTTGGCTCACCTACTTCTTATTCTTAATGCACTTGGTTTATTCTCCTACTCCTGCTTCTAAATTCTAAATGTACTAGATAAACAATGTGCAGATGAGGGAAAGGAGAAGAAGAAAGTGGAAATGGCGAGGGGGGATAGAGATAGAGAAAAAGAAGAGTCAATGAGGGAGAGCTGGATAGGAAATAGGAAGATGGAAAATTGCCACGAGAGTACATTCTATTCTGAGTAAGTATGTGTGCATTGCACAATGTACAACGCACAAGACACAAGACACGGGAAGAGACAGTCGGGATCAACCATGTGCCGGTACTCATAATGGAAACAAACCCAACCGTTCTCAAGGAGCTCAACAGGAGAACCTTCAACTTAATTAGCATTTAATTGACTTTTCTAGTTTCTAGTTTCTAGCTTCCTCAAGTCGTACAGTTTGTTTGGACGGGGAGATGGATGGATGCATGGACGGATGCATGCAGAATGCAGCATCCAAGTGAATACTATAGACTCTAGACACTAGACTCTAGGTGAAAAGCAAGGCTATGCTTATACGCACTTTATGCCACCTTTCCTTATTTACGTTCCTGCAACTTCGAGCTGCAATATACACATGTACCGTACATGGCACATGACTAAATGCTCACCCAGCTGCACTCATTCCAACATAAAAGGGAATGAGAAAACCCCCTTTCCATTTTTGTTTTAGAACATTGCACGCTTTATCCACTACACGACAAATGGTTACTTTTACTACACTTAGTTGCAAATTGTTGCTCAGGGTTATCATGTGGTCACATACGGTATCCGTCGGAAGAAATTATGCTGTGTAATGTGTTATTTATATTTATATTCTGTTCTATCTGTATGCATGTGCAATGTGTACACTATGCGTGAACGACCGTGCTTTCTTATGTAGATTGCAAAAGTACGAAAACTTCAGGAAATATACACGTTTTTTCATTTTCCTCGCTCTTTATTCTTCATTCTGACTCCTCTGCACACGTGCATCCATGCAACTTACATTCTTGCTGTTCTTCATTCTGGGCAACTTAATTGTTTTTCATGTTTAAAAAATAACTATTAACCTTACAAGTTTTTGTCCAAAAAACTAATGAATCATGCACGAAATAAAATGTTTTAATTTGCCCTTTAAGAATTGAAGCAGCCTTGACTCTCTCTCTCTCTCTTTTATTTCAAAACAATTTGAATAAAATAGTTTACGGCAGTAAATAGTAATAGTGCATAAAAATGCATTTACAATGTAGATCGTAGATTGTACATACATTTGTATATTGTATATGACAGGCAGAACTTGACAACAGTAAAGAAAGAAAGTATTTTCTATTTACCTTGTACATATAATACACAATGTACTCATAATACACGGGGAAAATTGCGTAGTTCAAAGTTGCTTATAGATGTTAAGGCATTTCCTTAAATTTCCTTTTTGGATTAAATGAAGTGTGATACAAAATACAAAATACAAAGGAGAGAGGAGATCGATACTTATGATGTCATCCCATTATACCACTTCTTAAATGCTTTCCCAGTTCAATTCCGTTATCCTTTCTCCCTATTGGGGATTCTCTGTTAACGTAAACAGAAAAGGAACTAGAGAGAAAAACAGTCAAGTGCCTTTATGCTCAGTTGCCTAACATAAACATAAACATTTTGTTTGTATTTGTATTTGTGTTTGTGTTGTTGCAGTATGTGAAATGTAAAAGAGAGAAAATACTGTAGACGTTCAAATTGCTTCCATTTGGCGTCCATAGTCCATAGTCGGAACTCAATACTCCAAACTCCATTCTCAGAGTGGGCAAAATATAGTGTGGCTATTTAAAAGCCCTGGATGTACACACGATTATGTGTACTTACTTTTGAAAGTAGTTTTGGCATATTGACTTATGTTTTTAAGAGTGTTTTCTTCGTACCTCATACGAGTTACAAGTCATACCCTGTCCACTGTTTTGTTTGCCCGTTTTCTGTTTCTCTATTCTCTATTTATTCTCTCTGCACTTGTTTGCTTACAATACTTTACATTTCTATTTTCTGTTAGTTGTTATTTAGCATTTATACATTTATGTGCTCTTGTGTTTACTGTTTATAATTTACTACTGTGCGCTGTATAATGTACAATGGGCTGTTGGCTGTTGGGTTTCAGTTTGTAATTCTTGTGTGTACTTAGTTTTGGTATTTGTGCACAAATAGTCCGGACTCTGGACATAAAGTACATTTTGTACAAAGCACAGGAAAATTACACTCCTAGAATCTGGATGGAATGTTGCAGCGTCTAAATTAAAGAAAGTGAAATTGAGAGGTTTTATAAGGAAATTCGTTGCGCGAAAAAATTTATGTCAAGGACTAAACAACGTAATTACGCGCGCAAACCTTAGTAAATTAGAATTAAAACTATAAAACTAACACTGAAATTAGATTCTAAAACTTCTAAAAATTCATTGGAAACTATTCGTTTATTGTTGTTGGTCAATTTAAAAATCCCGCTTAAACTTTTGCGCGCTCAGCGCACAGCGCACAGATTTTAATTAAAATACAGATAAAGTTCATGTGCATGTTCAAAGTTTCAAGCTCTGAAAAAGGGATAGTGGTTTCAGTCCTCTAGGTTCTACACAGAAGAATGTCTACGTATAAATGCAAGTTTATTAAAGATACAACGGGTAGAAGGGAAGAGAGAGAAAGGATGAAGCACTGGAGATTTGTGAGTTGTTCTTAGCTCGGCTCATCTTGTCTCAATTAAGGTTGGTTTATTAACGTTGCCAGAATCTTCTCTTATTATCTTCTCTCGTCCTCTCGGTGTCGTAAACGTGCTGTTGTATGCATTTCGTTTTCGTTTCGTTTTGCATACTCTTATATCTATATCTATGTCTATTTCAGTGTCGGTGTCTATGTTTATGTTTTGTGCATGTATGTCTAAAGTTGTTAGAAACGCATCATATTTCTATCTTGTACTCCTTGTCTTACGTTTGTTTAATCTTACGCTGACTCGCCAACTAATTGAAATGACTTGGAAGAAGCAATATTTTACTCGAATTTTTTACTCCATACCCCATACTCCAGCTGTAGCGCATGTACTGTGTACTGCTCTGTTGAGATTCGAGATTCAGGATTCGGTCCCCGATTTATACTCGAAGAGTAAAACAACACGCAGGATACATGAATGAGATATCAGTAGATTTGTTTTCATGAGCACAAACAAAGCCCAACGTACACAGTGGCTAAATTTGTAACACTGATTTTACTAGACTTTTACAAAATTTATGTACAAAAATGAATTTTGATTTAGATTTTACAACCTTCTGAAAATTAAATTCCTTAAATATAAATTTTGTATTGTTTTTTTTACAGCTGCGTTAGTTTTTTATTATTAGATTTGTTTTTTCTTTTTTGCTAAAGGTAAAAGTAAAATACTAAAAGTTCAAAGTTGAAATGACGTCAAACTCGTTCTTTGTGAATTTACATGATTGAAAAGGAACAGGATAAAATGAATGGATTGTTGATTAAACCAAACTGAATAACTAACTCTGCTTTTGTATGTACATTGTACGTATATTGTTCATACACGGGAAATAGAATTTTGAGTGAAATTTTTGGCTTTTGGCTCGTGTTGAACTTAAATAACTTACAAGGAACAAAATAGTAATGTAAGAAATCTATGTAGTTGTCATTAGTTTGACTCTTTTTGTAGAAGCACAATGTACAATGCACAATCATCATGTTAAAAATATATGTATAAACCTACATTGACTTTGAACTCTCCGTTTCTTCTGCCTCTCTCCCCTTTTGCATATTTTAAACGTATGACGCATTCTGTTTGTGACATGAAATAAATACGCGTATTATTCCATTAAAAATAGTAAAATTTTATGGCTCCGCCCAGGGCGGGACCTGAGTAAAATTTCAAACGCTACAGA
>JAQGBH010003487.1:0-19717 GCA_034698265.1 Sminthurinus aureus
CTTTAATATTTTTATTCGGCCTAGTTATAAAGTTAACCCAATAGGACTCAAATAGATATACAACAAACCAAATCACTTAAAAAAGTTGCTGTTTTCAATAAACCAAACCGGGAGGCCGGAAAATTGGCTCTGCAAGTTTTTCGCTTAACCAAAAAATAGCTATTTACCCGTTCCCCTTAAAATCCGGCAGAAAATCACGTTTCTCGAGCAACTGCTCTCCAAAATAAATCCCAAATGTAGAAAATTTTCAGGCTTTATTCAACAAAACTCCGAAAGCCGAAGAACGTAACAAAATGGAACTCAAAATGAGGGTACAAGGCACGTCCAGCCCAGTTTTTTTCAAACAATTTCTCGCTTCGCTCGAGAAATTAGAACTCTATATTTTTGACAAGTCTTTTAACATACAAACCACCATTCTGTAGGAAAAGTGACAAAATGTACAACAAATCTGCTTCTACGCAACTGATGTGCGCCTAACCAAATCCATGGATCTTGGGAAAAAAACATGACAGGTATTTACTGAAATAAAAGGGGTAAAATTAGCTTGCACTAGATAGAATGGAAAATTTTCGAAAGTTTTTGGGGTGTACTCTTTTAGGGGGCTCAAAAACTGGCAACTTAACTTACACTAGATAAAATGAACTTATTTTCCGGCTTACACTAGATATAAATGGATTTGCATGGGACCGTACCGGCACTGGAAATTTTAGAAAATCAGGCCTGTTCGAACATGTAAAATTTGATTTGAGTTTTGAGTCTTCAGTTTTGAGTTTTGTTGAGAAAGAGAGAATTTTGCATTGTAAATTGGGAACTTTCATGTTTTGTTTCTAAAAAGTTAAGACTCAAGACATTAACGTTTTGTGCAGATAATATACAAATATTACGATTTACACAGATGAAAAACATTTCTGTTTAGACTGACAAAAACAAATTGGGAATAAAATTGAGCATGTAGAACAAGTTTAAAGTCCGTTCGTTGTCTAATGTTTTTGTTTTATGCTTTCATTTGATTGTAAATCCATAATAAACTACATGTTAAACAAATCATTTGAAAAAATCATAGAATTTTGTAGTTGTGATACAACCTTTAAAAGTGTAATACTCGGGCAAAACTTGATGAGACAAAAACAGAAAATGGCCGGCGTTTTTGTTGAACCTTGTCAATTTTTCAAGCCTTAGGTTTTTTTAACAAGCAATTTTACATGAGAGACTGTGTTGCTGCGTTAGTTTTGATACTTGACACGACAAATCAGGACATAAATTTTTATTTGAATAGAATTCTTCCGTTCTGTTTTTCGCATTATGAATCGGGGTTGTTTTAATCGTGTGAGTGGATTTTTTATTTGCCAACGTCCGTAAAATTGTATTGACAATTCATTATTTTAATTTCAACTCGAAGACTCCCAACAACTTGATGGTGATTATTTTTCTAAACGGCGTTCAACTTTAGCATTTGTACAAAAATTCCTGGGAAACTTGTCGAACGTGTTGAAAGTTGAAAGTTTTCAACATTTTCTGCATCGCTCATTTTCAAACTATTCAAACTTCAAACGGAAAAATACAAGAAACCTAAATTCTTCACTCTGTGAATAAAACAGAAACAAACTTCTTTTGCCCCCGGCGTCGTTTATTTTGTCCCCTTTTCCTGTGAATTTCATTAATCCGTTTCTAGGAATTGGCCTTTGCCGTCTTTTTTCTACCCTTTTTCTTTCCCATCGAACATCAAAACTCACAACTAATTTTCTAGCGTCGCTTCATACCCTTCTCAGACTTTGCACTTTGTCATTCCAGACACAACATCACAAATATTAGTCAAACTAAGCCCAACAACAAGAACTGGTCAACGTTTCACGTGGTATTGAATCCTTCTTTTCCATAAATATTAGGGCAGGAAAAAAAGTTTAAAAATTGCATTGGCGTTAGACTTTGATCTCTGATCGATAGTGATTAAAACTGTGTCCCAAAATTAGTATAGTTTGAGTGACTTTCATTTCAAAATGGGATCTACGATACCAGATAAACCAAAACTTTGAAATCTCCATTTCCTTCTTCTAGAAAAGTTCTTAAAGATTTTCATTTCCTGGTCGACTTGCAATGAAACCAATGAAGAAAATTACGGACAAATCTAAAGACAAACGCAAAAAGCACAAGTGCGCCATCTGTCCGTATTCAACCAATCTTCTCAGCAGCTACAAAAAGCATAAAATAGCGCACTCTAGTGAGAAGCCTTTCAAATGCCACGAATGTCCTTTCAAGTCAAAGTGGAAGCGGTCTTTGACACAACACATATAAAATGTGCATGTCCTTCGGTCGACATCCATTTCTGCTCGGCCTTTTCCGTGTCCACATCCTGGATGTAACTACGCTGCTAAAGAAAACTCACATCTCACAAAACACTCAAAAATCCACTGTGATAAAAAATCTTACTCGTGTTATTTTCCCGATTGCAATTTCTCCGCACATCAAAAAATTAGTTTGATGGTTCACAGCCGAACTCACACGGGAGAAAAACCGTTCGTTTGTCCATTCGAATCCTGTTCTTATACAGCCGTCACTGTGAGCAATATTCAAAGGCACACGAGAACTCACACAAAGGAAAAACCACTCAAATGCCCACAGCCAAATTGCACATTTTCGGCTGCTCACCATTCTACGCTCAAACAGCATCAATTTACTCACTCGTCAAAACAGGGCGAAGAATGTCCTACATTTTCCTGTCCAACTTGTGACTTTTCTACCAAATATAAAGGAAATCTCACCATCCACATTAAAAGCCACACTCAGGCAAAATTGTTCAAATGTAACGAGCCCAACTGCAATTACGAAGCCAAGTTGAAAGGTACGCTCAAAGCACACAAACTCTCAAAACATTCTGATGAAAAACCTTTTGCTTGCTCATTTGAACCATGTGAATTCCGTTGTAAAAGAAACGGGGACCTTCTCAATCATTTGAAGACGCACAGTGAGGAGCGACGGTACAAATGTGAACTTTGTCCATACCGAGGGAAAAAAAGAAACACTGTTAAAACTCATTTGAACAGTGTTCACTCGGACGGTCGACCTTTCAAATGTCCAGAGTCGTATTGTGATTCTGCGTTCAAGAGAAACCCACATTTAAAAGCTCATCTTTTGACACACCAAGCGGACAAAAAATACTCTTGCTCTTTTTCTCTGTGCGAGTATCGGGCGGTTTTGGCGTCAATGGTCAGAACGCATCAGCTGCGAGTTCACGAGACAGAGAAAAATTTCAAGTGTCAGTTGTGCAGCTTTGCGACCCGGGACAATTCAAATTTGGTTCAACATGTCCGAACTCACACCGAGGAATCGCCGTACATTTGCAAAGAAAAAGGATGTGAATATCGGGCGAATCAGTCCTCTGGCCTCAGGCAACACCAGAAACGAAATCATCCTCAAATGGGCAACCAGAGCAGCAAGTAAACTACATGGCTAAAACGTCGTAGCTATAGAAAACAATACTATTTCCAAAAATTTCCGCCCACTTTGAAGTTTTTGAATGACGCACTGGATTTATCTTGAGAAATACAAAACATAAAAATTCCAGTTGTTAAGTTAAGTCCAGTCCCTTTTTGATATGAATTTTGTTCCCTGTTCATTTTCCCTGGCTTCCACTGGTCACTGGTCAAGCTTGAATGAAATGTAAAATTCAACGACGTTTAAGCCACATCAATGTAAATAAAATTCACAAATTCATTCCATCATCAGTTCTCCGCTTTTAATTTCATGGTTTGATTTTTTCAATTTCATGTGACGAACATTGACTTGTTTTACAACTGACTGGAGTTTGTAACTGCAGCAAATTCGTGGTTTGTATTTTGTAATTGATTCGTTTTGGGCTTAATTTTGGAAAATATCGGTGCTCTTTTATTGGAAAAAACGAACAAGGCATAAAGCATTTTACAATTTGTTTTACAAGCTTCAAACTTTAGAGCCTACAAGTGAGCGTAAAAACACAAAATTCTTTGGGTATTGTGACATTTATTAATCGACAGTAAAGACTTTCATTAGGTATATTAAAATTTGGTATAAAATGTTTAAATTAAAATGTTACCCAGTAAAGAAAACCGTACATAAAACCATAGCAACACAAAAACGCTAAACTAATAGAATTAAAGTTCTAGCAAAACCTAATTGTTGTGATTGTCGCCGACAGTCTGTGAAACCGGAAAATTGTATTTTCCCGAAAATTACTTCAGACAACGGACTCTTTTTAGCCGTAGGCCACATATTCGCAGACTTGGGGGAAGACCGTCAAAACTGCGCATGAATTTCAATATCCGGGGTTTTAGCAAGAAACGACAGTCCAGAAACGAGCCTTATGCACCAAAAGTGTTCAAAAAATCAAAATAAGATAGCTAAAAGTTGCAGTTTGCATGGTGCAAAGTTTTGGAATTTTTGAAAAATTGCAAGTGACTCAGGAAAAATGGTGAATTAATTCAAAATTCAAAAATTACTATTAACAAAAACGTTTTTCTCTGCATAAAACTTTTTTGTTGGGGTGATTTTGGAGCTGAAAAAAATCATCAGGGTGTACAGTGGCTACAAAAGACCGATTTTTGCATAATATTGTATATTGTCCCTTTTGCTGTATGAAATTATCACGGGGCGTTTTCATTGACAACTAACATTTTGAAACAGTAATCAAAATGAGAAACCTTAAATAAAGAAATATGGAGGAAACAAATGGCCTTGTCATAAGAGGGAGGAAAAAAACCAATTTACCGAGGTTTTGTGTCACAAAAACCAAAGAAAAGTGGATTGATTTGACTTCCAAAGCATTTCTATGACCATTTTGTTAAAGGCTTATCATTTGAAAACCTATGGACATTTTCCATTGATTACTTATTTAAAATAATATGCACCTCGCCACATTTTTCCTTCCTTCCTTTTATTTTTAAACTCTTGTACTTGGCCTTTTCCAGCTAAATCCATGGCTAGGAATTTCCCTTCTCTTTTTCTTGTATACATTCGTAGCCTTTCTCTGTAAAAAAGCACCCACAATTTTAGTTTTATACCAACAACTTATTCACACTTTAACATAGTCTTAATAAATACAAACAGCAACATCAAGATTTTCCCGGTTCGTTCATGTTACCTACCAAGCACAATATTTAAGCATAATACAAAAGCTATTTTTGTTCAATGGCTAAGCAAGAGCAATTTTATGTTGTTCTTTTTTGAAGGAGAAAAGCCAAAGGAGTTTTAAGTGGCAATCTCGTGCACTTGTAACTTGTAGGTTTATACTACATTTATTATAAAATCTTATTCCTCTGACAGTCGTTCAAAACATGACGACCAGACACAAGAATGGGAAAGAAACTTTGGTACATAAGTGCGCCCTCTGCCCATATTCAACGAAGGTTCTCCAAACCTACAAAAACCATTTGAGAACCCACTCGACTGAAAAACCCTTCAAATGCCCCAAATGCCCGTTCAAGTCGAAATGGGCGGTCAGTGTCAAAGCCCATGAAAAAAATGTTCACTTGACCTGGACTCAATCTCGTCTGTTTCCTTGTCCACATCCGGGATGCAAGTATGCAGGAAAACAAAAATCAGATCTCACAAAACACTCAAAAATCCACTTAGGCAAAAAATCGTTCTCCTGCTCTGATCCCGACTGCAAGTATTCCACAAATCGGCAAGGGAATCTCACTCGCCACACTCGAACCCACACGGGAGAAAAACCACATGTTTGTCAATTTGAATCCTGTTCTTACGCCTCGGCTAGTAAAGAAGATCCTGTGCGTCACACGAGAACCCACACCAAAGAAAAGCCGTTCAAATGCCCTGAGCCAAATTGTAAATATTCAGCGACCGACGGTCATGAAGTCAAGCGCCATCAACTCACCCATCCGCCGAAAGAGGGCGAAGAAGACCGACGCCCTTCATTTCCATGCCCAATTTGTGAATACAAAGGGAAAAGCAAAGATAACCTCATCCAACACATCAAAAGCCACACCCTGGAAAAATTGTTCAAGTGCGACGAGCCAAAATGTTATTTTGAATTCAAGTTGAAAGGGGCGCTCAAAGCACACAAACTCTCAAAGCATTCTGATGAAAAACCGTTTGCATGTTCGTTTGAATCATGTGAATATCGTTCCAAATGCAAGGGCGATCTTTCCAATCACTTGAAGAGGCACAGTGACGAACGACGATACAAATGTCAACTCTGTTTATTTCGAGGGAAAACGAGACAAGCCGTTACGAACCATTTAAAGTGGGTGCACGCTGACCCCAACTTCCGGCCGTTTAAATGCACAGAACCGCATTGTCCTTGGGCTTTCAAGATCAAAGCACATCTGAAGCGCCACCTTTTAACTCACAACAAAGAGTAAAAGTATGCGTTGGGATTTCCGCATTACGGATCGGATTTCAAGTTATTCAGAAATTACTTTTAAATATTCGTAAACTTATTATTCACAGCTTCAAAAACAAGTTTAACTTGTTTATGATTTGACCTAAAAAGCAAATTCCCCACTGGTGATGCACCAAAGAACTCACACAAAGATAAAAGGTTCCATTTGCACCAAAAATGGATGCTTACGAAACAACAAAAGCAGTCAAAATGTCACAAGTCACCAGAACAAACTTCACTCAAACATTTTCAAAACACAGTAACAAAATGAAAATCCATGATTTTATCCATAGTTTTATGTTTCAAATGTTTTTTTTTATTTCAAGGTTGTAAGTTGTAACTTGTACATTGTACATAGTGCTTCAGAGGAATAACCCCTAATAAATCGATTGAATTTTGTTTAATTGAATGGGCGGATTTTATTCAAAGTTGGTTGAAAATGTTTAATTTGTTGCGAAATTATAACTTGATTATTTGTTTTGCTCGCTGATTCTTTGCTGTCTAAATTATAGATCCTATTTTAAACGTAATCACAGTCGAAGAATTACTTAATTTCACCCGAATACACCTGTTTGTCATTCTAGAGCAAAATTAGAACAACTTTTCCAATTGGCGTTAAAATATTACAATTTATCTACGACGTTTTACTTACCCGACATTTATTCTTGCGTTTTGAAAGGCCTTTTCCGTCTCTTATGTTCCATGTTAAATATAGGAATATGGAAGAACCAAGTGGCTTTTTCATAAGAAGAAGGAAGAAAACTAATTATCATTGAATTTTAATTGATGTTGCATAAAACATAGTGCATAGAAAATGGTTCCGGTTGGCTTCTGAAACATCTTTATTACAATTTCGTGGAAGCATTATGATTAAAAATGTTTCTGTACTTTTATTTTTAATCCTTTGTTTTACTTGGAACTTTCCTAGTGAAGAAATTTCTAGGAATTTCCCTTCTCTATTTTTGTTCCCGTTTGTCCTAGCTTCCCTTTCTCTTTGAACAAAAGGACACCACAGTATTAGCTTCACACAATTTATTCTCATTTTAACACATTCATTACAAGAACAGCATTCGTCCAGTTCGCTCCTTTTACGTTTCTAAAACAATATTCAAGTACCGTATAAAAGTTAAATTTGTTCATTAACCCGGAACAGGAAATTCTTTTTTGTTGTGCTTTGAAGGAGGGAATCAAAGGAGTTTTAGTTGACAATCGCGTGCACTTTTGACTTGTAGTTTTGTAGAAAACTCCTTTCAAACTCTACGTCTTTTCACATTGGTTCAAAAAATGACGACGCAACAGAACACCAAAGTGAAAGAATCTTTGATGCTTAAGTGCGTCATCTGTCCCTATCAAACAACGATCGCCAGCCGCTTCAAAGCTCATTTGGTGGTTCATTCGCATGAGAAGCCATTCAAATGCCCTAAATGCCCATACAGGGCAAAAGTAAAAGGCAGCATCACGAAACATGTACAATACATGCACCGTCTTGAAGAATCCTCTCAACCTCGACCGTTTCCGTGTTCACATCCTGGATGCTCGTACGCTGCAAAAACAAAGTCAAATCTCGCGACTCATTCAAAACTGCACTCTGACAAACAATCATTTGTCTGTTCTCGTCCGATTTGTGATTATTCCACAAGTAGGAAAGAACACCTCATTGAACACATTCGAACTCACACGGGAGAAAAACCATACAAGTGCCAATTTGAATCATGTTCTTATGCCGGAACAACTTCGAGTAATCTTGTGACTCACACGAGAACCCACACAAAAGAACGGCCATACAAATGCCCGGAGCCAAATTGTGAATTTTCAACGACCACTAATTCAAGTCTCAACACCCACCAACTCACTCATGCAACGAAAGAGGGCGAAGAACATCCTTTGTTTTCCTGTCCACTTTGTGAATATTCTAGTAAAAATAAACATAGTCTCTCAGCTCACACCAAAAGCCACACCTTGGAAAAACTGTTTAAATGTGACGAGCCCAACTGCGGTTTCCAAGCACCGACAAAACCAAGAGTTGAAAGACATAAACTTAAACATTTGGATGAAAAACCTTTTGCATGCTCATTCGAATCATGTGTATTTCGTTCCAAGTTCAAGCAGTCTCTTTCCAACCATTTGAAGAATCACAGCGACGAGCGACAGTACAAGTGTGAACTTTGTCCCTACAGGGGTAAAACGAGAAAAGTTGTCCAAGCCCATTTACAGAATGTCCATTTTGACATCAGGCCTTTCAAATGCAAGGAAGCGCAGTGTGATTCCACATTCAAGAACAAAGCGAATCTCAAGCGCCATCTTTTAATTCACATTAAATAGTCTTTTGGATTTCCTTGTTTGCGTTTGAGTTTTTTGTATCATGCCGAAATACTGTGTAAATATTTAAAAAAATAAAAAATACAATTTCTAGCCACAAAAACAAGTACATAAAAACAATAAGAGGAATAGACATTTTGTGAAACTGGAAAATATATGATTTTCTATAACGGAAACATATGTCACGATTATAATCACGGAAAACGCATGCTCTACAATCTCTACTTAATCACACTTTGATATTTAATTTACAAGTTCATTAAAACTTAACTAAAGTTAACACACTTTATAAAGAAACTTGTTTATTATTATTATTATTATTCGTTAATTGAATTTTAAGGATGTATTATAATTAAGTAACAATGGTTTTTTGGCATATTTCTGATTTTTTGAGACACCTTTGGTAAAGATTCGTTGAGTATTTAAAAATTTATGGATTTTAATTGTAATTAAGTGGATTTTAGGTGCTAAGAATGTACATGATGAATATTCAAACGGAGCGCAACACATGAGACATCTCGTGTCAGAGAATCACAATAGCGCCTATTTGACCGGTCTTTAAGATTTTATCCATTCAATTTCTTGTTTTCATATATTTCTTACACGAAAATATCACCGGCCCTACTCATTACCAACTAACATTTTGATACCCTAACGTGAAAACCCTTAGTTCAAAAAATATGGAAAAACCAAATTGCTTTTTCATACAAAACAAGAAAACCAATTCACCGTGAATTTATTTTTTACGGATTTTGTATAAAAAAAAGGAAAAAGAAAAAGGGATTGATTTGACTTCTATAACATTTTCAGGAAAATTTTGTTGCAAGGTTATCATTAGAAAGTCTGTTGGAATTTCCGATTGACTATTTGAGCAAAAAAAGGTGCACATCGTTTTATTTTCCATTCTTTCCGTTTATTTTTAAACCCTTTTTGTACTTGGCCTTCAGCTAAATCCATTTCTAGGAATTTCCCTTCTATTTGTTTTTGTATTTGTTCATGACCTTTCCCTTCCAAAAATAAGCACCCACAATTTTAGTTTATACCAACAACATGTTCTCACTTTAACACAGGCCATACAAAAACAAACAACATTTGTCCAGTTCGTTCCTGTTACGTTCCAAAGACAATATTTAAGTATAATATAAAAGTTAATTTTTTTTATTATCGCGGAAGAAGAAATTTCATTTTGTGGTTTTTTGAAGCGGAAAAGCCAAAGGAGTTTTAAGTGACAACATTGTGCACGTGTAACTTGTAAGTTTCTACTAAATTCATTAACAATCTTAATTCTTTTTACAGTCGTTTAAGCCATGACGACCAGACACAACAAAGAAACTCAGGTACATAAGTGCTCTATCTGTCGTTATCAAACAAAGACTGCCAACCAGTACAAAAATCATTTGACGGTTCATTCGAATGAGAAGCGCTTCAAATGCCCCCAGTGCCCATTCACAACCAAACAAAAATTTTGTCTCGTCAGTCATTTGGAGTTTGTTCATGAGTCTTCTCGCCCTTTTACGTGTTCACATCCTGGATGCAACTACGCCGCAAAAACAAAGTTAACACTCGTTCAACACTCAAAAATCCACTTGGGCGAAAAATCTTTCAGCTGTTCTCATCCTAACTGCAATTTTTCTACGACTCAAAAGGGTAATTTAACTTCTCACACTCGCACTCACAGTAAAGAAAACCCGTTTGTTTGTCAATTTGAATCCTGTTCTTACGCCGCAGCGCGATCGGATCAACTTGTCAGGCATTCCAGAACTCACACCAAAGAAACACCATTCAAATGCCCTGAGCCAAATTGTAAATATTCAGCCACCCAAGGTCATGATATCAAACGTCATCAGCTGACTCACGAACCGAAAGAGGGCGAAGAACGCCCAGAATTTCCGTGTCCAATTTGTGAATACAAAGGGAAAACCAAAGATTATCTC
Organism: Sminthurinus aureus; assembly: GCA_034698265.1. Lineage (NCBI taxonomy): Eukaryota > Metazoa > Arthropoda > Collembola > Symphypleona > Katiannidae > Sminthurinus > Sminthurinus aureus. Next base: position 10,627 of record JAQGBH010003487.1, read on the forward strand.
ACCCAACACATCAAAAGCCACACCCTGGAAAAATTGTTTAAGTGTGACGAGCCAAACTGTTATTTTGAATTCAAGTTGAAAGGGGCGCTCAAAGCACACAAACGCTCAAAGCATTCTGATGAAAAACCGTTTTCCTGTTCGTTTGAATCTTGTGAATACCGTTCCAAATCCAAGGGCGATCTTTCGACTCACTTGAAAATTCACAGTGAGGAGCGACGGTACAAATGTGAACTTTGTCCATTCCAAAGCAAAACGAGACAAGCCGTCACGAGCCATTTAAACTGGGTGCACGATGACCCCAACTACCGACCATTTAAATGTACAAAACCGCGGTGTCCTTGGGCTTTCAAAACAAAAACACATATAATTCGCCATCTTTTAACTCACACAAAAGAGTAAAAGAATTTTTGTTTATTTCCAAATTTTTAAGTCGTCCAGAAAATTGTTGTAAATATTCATAGAAGTTGGATTTACAATTACATACAGAAGCAAAAGTAACTTTTCTGTGACTTGACGTGCCAAATGCATTTTGTACTGACGATGTGAAGATGCATATTTTGCACACACGGTTCAATTGACGACAAAAGTTGGATTTTTATTTTTGGATTTGTAAATGATTAATCGAGTGTAAAGTATTAATGCAAAAATGAGTCCTTGACAAAACAAATAATTTTGTTCATTTAGAATTTCATGTGCTTTGAGCTTTGAGCTGTAAAGAATTCCATATTTGTGAAACTTCAAGTAGAAAGGGATGTAGTGGTAAACTTCAATTTTCTAAATATTCATATACTTCAGGTCATAGACTAACTACCCTGAAAATTTCAGATTCCTAGGTTGACCGGAAGCATTTTAAAAAAATTATAAAAGTTTAAATTTTACATGTAACAGTATAAAAAAGAAAAACTTCTAGATGGAATTTCTCGCATTCCAAACTTGTACCACTACATCCCTTTCAAAACGAAGTTTCACATTTGATTCAAATTTTACAAAAGGGGTTCAAGTAATTTTATTTGTGAATAAATCAAATTATTTGTGAGCAATTTGATGGGCAGAAGAAATTGAAAAATTGTGTAAACCATTAATTGATGGGATTTCTAAACTAATAAATCAGTTACTTTTTTACGTTTGCTTGACAATGTTTACATGGATTTTCTTTTGTGTTGGTTCAAACTGCAGTAGAGAGCAAACATTTAAACTTACTACATATTCCGGAACGTTTTTCTTATTTACAAATAACAAGCGGCGTTCAAAACCCTCATTCAACGAAATCTCTTAAAAATTGTTATGCAAAAACCATTCTCATTCATTTTGCTTAAATCTTTTTCTCGATTTTCACCTATTATTAAGTATCTACTACAAATGGTTATCGAGCTTGCAAACCTCCTGCCTAGATCCTAGAAGCATTTAAATAGTTACTAAGAGTTAATATTTTAGGGAAAATACGGACACAAGTTACTCAAATTCATTCGCATTTTCTTTGGGAAATTTTGAGAGTTACAAGTACAATTGCGCCAGCTGTAGTTATTCAACAAACATGTTTAATTGTCAGCCCCTCCAAGGCAAACATAAAAGCAAATCTACCCAATACAAAGGTAATACGTAAGCATTTGAAAAATGTGCAGTTATTGCAACGCCCCATTTTTTGGTGGAAATGTAGTTCAAATCCAGTTCTTGGAATTTCCCTTCTCTTTTTTTGTGGTTTTGGGTTGCAGTCCCTTTTTCTTGCACTCTACTCACAATAACATTTTTATTTTCAATCAAACTTTAGAGCCTTTAACACAGTCGACACAAATACAAATACAAATACAGACTACAACGCAAAAAGTGAACCAGCCTTTGCCTTTTAACCATTAATATAACCCCAAAAATTAAGTTTTACTTCTACAGCAAAACAAATCAAAGGTAGAAAATTCTAATTTTGTTTTTAAAGAGCAAACGATTTCAGCTTGAAACCCTTTTGCATTTAAGTTTAGAAACAACTCCATTTAAACTTTTGTTCGTATCCCAGTTTTCAGTCGTTCAAAAAATGACGACCCGAGACAAAACACCATGTGGAGAGCTTTTGAAGCACCAATGCGCCGTCTGTCCGTATCAAACAGCTATAGCGAACCGCTACAAAAGTCATCTGACGGTTCATTCTGATGAAAAGCCCTTCAAATGCCTTGAATGTCCATACAAGTCGAAATGGCAAACTGGTGTCAATAAGCACATGAAAATTGTGCATTGTTTTCAATCGCCATCTTCTCGACCTTTTCCATGCCAACATCCTGGATGCTCATACGCTGCAAAAACCAAGGGAAATCTCGCAAACCACTCAAAACTTCATACTACAGAAAAATCCTTCATTTGTTCTCATCCCGATTGCAATTATTCCACTAATCGCAAGGACGGTATTATCGAACACACTCGATCTCACACGGGAGAAAAACCATTCGTTTGTCAATTTGAATCCTGCTCTTACGCGACGGCCTACAGCGGAAATCTTGTGAGTCACACGACAAGACACACAAACGAAAAACCGTACAAATGCCCACAGTCAAATTGTGAATATTCAGCGGCCAAGAGCTGCAGTCTCAAACAACATCAACTTACTCACTCTCCAAAAGAGGGTGAAGATTGTCCTTCATTTCAATGCCCGATTTGTGAATATACCACAAAATATAAAAACCACCTGTCGGTCCACATCAGAAGTCACACCCTGGAAAAATTCTTCAAATGTGACGAGCCGAACTGCAATTTTGAAGCAAGGACAAAAACAAAAGTTAACAGTCACAAAATTGCGCATTCCGATGAAAAACCATTCTTTTGTTCATTTGAGTCATGTGAATTTCGTTGCAAGTCTAAGGGCAATCTTTCCGCCCATTTGAAGACGCACAGTGAGGAGCGACATTTGAACGCCTTTTAACATTTTTCTGCATTGACAACTGACAGCCAGTTCAATGTGTGCAGTTGATTTTTATTTTGTTGTTTTTCTGAACCTTCAAACCTAACGGTAACAAAACCGTATGATCACTCTTAAGCATTGAGCCTTGTTTCGTTTGAGTATTGAGTCAAGTGTGACCTTCACAACTAGTGACGCCATTTTGTAGGCATGTGTTAAATTCTAAGCAGAACTACGAAATAATATTTAAAAATAAATCAATGTAGTCAAGAGCACTTTCATTGGCTGAACAAGTTGAAAAACTTGTGTAGACTAAAGATTGAGGAGATTTTTAAAATGAAAAATATATCACTTTTCATTTTGCTTCATTTGCTTGACATCGATATTTAAAAAGGAGGACAAATCTGACCGTTGGAGCAATGCAAAAATGACAAGAAGTTTTTCAAGCGGCGTTGAAGATGGACATTTTTTGCAAGACACAATCTCATGGATTTTTGACACATCTTTTCTGGATTTCTCTCGTATGGTTTAGCGCGCTACGGCGAATGCTAATTCAGCTAGTCATTAATTTTTTTGTAATTATATATCATGTGCTTGTTTGTTGTTTAGTCAAAAACACGTTCACCCGTTGGCGTTATTCAACGCGTCACTTTGTGCCTCCTTGATTTTGTCTATTTAAGAGAGCTTTTTGAGCTTAGGTTTTAGTCCCATTTTCTATGTAAATATACTAATCTATCTCCAGGAATTTGCCCTTCTCTTTTTCGTGTCTTACCTGCAGCCTTTCTCTTTAATTCTACTAGCATAACATTTTTAGTTCCACAAAAGACATCCAAACTTGCACACTCCACACATCTCAATAAACAAACACGCATCGGAACAAAAATGTCTATTTACTGTGAGCGTTCGATATAGACTTAAATATTTGTTTTTTGCCAGAAGAGCAAAGTCCTCGTGAACATTATTTGGAATTTCTTCACTATTCCGTGTCATTTCTCAGCTGTCCGATTTTTTCGTGTTGGTTGAACAAATGAAGAGCGGGAAGAAGGCAACGTCCAAAAAATCAATGAAGCACCAATGCTCCCTCTGTCCGTATCAAACAAAATACAATAGTCACTACAAAAGTCACTTGGCGGTTCATTCTGATGAAAAACCCTTTAAATGCCCCGAGTGCCCCTACAGAGCAAAATCGGAAAGAAGTGTCCAAATTCACCTGAAACTAGTGCATCTCCTTCGATCGCCATCTTCTCGACCTTTACCGTGTCCACATCCTGGGTGCTCGTACGCTGCAAAACAAAATTCACATCTCACAAGCCACTCAAAAACCCACACCGGTGAAAAATCCTTGTTTTGTTCTCAGCCAAATTGCACTTTTTCAACTAACCAACAGTGTAATCTCATTGTTCACACTCGAACTCACACGGGAGAAAACCCGTACAAGTGTCAATTTGAATCCTGTTCTTATGCAGCAGTCACTCTGGGCCATCTTCAAGTTCACACGAGAACACATACAAAAGAACGGCCGTTCAAATGCCAGGAACCAAATTGTGAATTTTCAACTACATCGAATTCCAACCTCAAAAGCCATCGACTCACTCATCCGCCGAAAGAGGGCGAAGAACGCCCTTCATTTTCATGTCCACTTTGCGAATTCTCCACGAAGAGGAAAGCAAATCTCTCTCAACACACAAAAACTCACACTTTTGAAAAATTGTTCAAATGTGACGAGCACAACTGCAATTTTGAAGCCAGGACAAATTCTGAAATCAAGCAACACAAAATGGTACATTCTGACGAAAACCCTTTGCCTGTTCATTCGAATCATGTGAATATCGCTCTAAATACAAACATTCCCTTGAGGACCATTTGAAGACGCACAGTGAGGAGCGACAGTACAAATGTGAACTTTGTCCATTCCGGGGGAAAACGAGAGAAACTGTTACGAGACATTTAAAAAAATGTATTTTGAACTCCAACTTTCGACCTTTCAAATGAAAAGAGCCAAAATGTACTTGTACATTCAAGAAAAAAACAAATCTGAATCGGCACCTTTTAATTCAGATGAACATGTAAACTTCTTGTCCGAGATTTCCGAATCATAAAACGTGGATATTTGTGAATATTTTGTTTTTTTTAATATCCACAACTCCAAGAGAGAAGTTAAAGTCATTTTGAACTTTTTGTATAAATTTTTATTTGCATGGACAATCCACAGCCCATGAGAACTCCCACAAAGAGTGAAAAGGGACGTTGCATAGAAAATGGATGTAAATAATGAAACAATCAAAGAAATCAAACCCCCACCATTTATTCCAACATTAACCAAAATGTACTATTTTTCCATATGTTTTTGTTGTCGGTTTTTTTATTCCGAGGTTGTAAAAATTGTTGATTCAAATTAAAGAAGAAAAAAATAAACATGAGTTTAAAAGCAAAATCTTGTCAAACAAAATAAGCGTCAAGCATCCAAACTGCTCATTTTCAGGTTTGCGAATGCACAAATCTTTTACTGCATTTTCTCTGTCGGTACCAAAAAACTGTAACCTTGTAGATCGTTCTGAAATGGGTGAAGTTTGAAGACGGAATTAGTTTCACTGAAATTTCGTGACTCTTTCCTCGCAGTGTTCTTGAACAAAACGAACGAAAACGACAGTTTTTCGTCATAGAAAAGCGTATCTAAAAATGGGATTTTTAAACTAGGTCAAATTCGGGTGTTGGAAAAAATGTATTGCCTGTCTTTGCAAGTCTGACGCTTTCAAATACCAAAGAACGTTTTTATTTGTACCTTTGACATTCTGATCACAAAGAATTGCAATGAAGCTTGTGGACCTTTGAGTATCTAATAATTGCTCATACGATAGAAGTCCGTGAGGGAATCTAGCTCAACGTTGGAAGGTAAATGAATGATTTTTTTGCAGACGGCGTCGAACTTGTGCAACACGATAATATTAATTGTTTTAAACCAAAATTTATAAAGGTCATTTAAGCGTAGGAAACAGACTTTTTTCTGATAAATTAGCTAGACAAATATAAACAAGAACACAAAGATTTATTCGGTACCATTTACGTTTCAAAAAGTATAACTAGAACCTTCAACTTCCATTCGAAATTTAATTTGTAGTAATTGACTCAACAGCGTGAAAATACTATCGGTTCTGGGTCAAAAGAATAAAGCATTTTCATTCGGAACCTCGCATTCTTTAAGGTTTTCATAACTCCTTTTAAACTCTAAATCTTCTTCAAGTCGTTCACGACATGACGAGCCGACACAACAGCAATCAGGTAGAACCGTTGGTTTACCATTGCGCCTTCTGTCCATCTTCAACAAGAAGCCTCAAGTACTTTAAACAACATGTGAAAAACCACTCGAGTGAAAAGCATTTTAAATGCCTCGAGTGCCCATTCAACACAAAATGGAAAGCAGGCGTAGAACGGCATGTGGAAAATGTTCATCTCTTTCGATCTCCATCTTCTCGACCTTTTCCATGTTCACACCCTGGATGCTCTTTTGCTGCAAAACAGAAGGGAAATCTCAAAACTCATGGAAAAATCCACTCGGATGAAAAATCCTTATTTTGTTCTCATCCCAATTGCAGTTATTCCACAAAAGACAAGCGATGTCTCGTTCTCCACACTCGAACCCATACGGGACAGAAACCCTTTGTTTGTCAATTTGAATCCTGTTCTTATATCACGAAAAGTTCAAGTCACCTTTAAAGACACACGAGAATCCACACAAAAGAACGGCCGTACAAATGCCCTGAAGCAAACTGTCAATTTTCAGCGACCTCTGATTCTAATCTCAAACAACATCAACTCACTCATCAGCCGAAAGAGAGCTTTTCATTTCCATGTCCACTTTGTGAATACACTGGAAAATCCAGAAGACATTTATTTAAACATACCAAAAACCACACCCTGGAAAAACTGTTCAAATGTGATGAGCCCAAGTGCAGTTTCGAAGCCAAGACAAAAAGCGAAGTTGACATTCACAAAGTTGTGCATTCTGAGGAGAAACCCTTTGCCTGTTCATTTGAAACATGTGAATATCGGTGTAAATCTAAGAGCAGTATGTTTTTACATTTGAAGTGTCACAGCGACGAACGCCAATACAAATGTGAACTTTGTTCATACCGAGCAAAACAAAGACAGACCGTTTCAAACCACATTAAAAATGTGCACTCTCAACTCCGGCCTTTCAAATGTACACAGTCAAAGTGTAATTACGCGTCTAAGACAAAATCACATCTTAAAAGGCATCTTTTGAGTCACGCGAAAGAGTAAAGACTTTTATTTTTCTCCTGGCTTTGCTGATTGTGATTTTTCAACGAATTAATAAAAACTGTTTAAAATTTTAATTTACGACTCAACACTCAAGGTTTTTCAACTTACTAATGTTGAACACTTTATTGAATGTCTCAAGGCGATCTGCACGAGTCACGAGTCACGAGTCAAAACACACAACCGAAAATCGCTCTTTGCGGCATTGACACTCTGGGTTTTATTAGTTTGCACACAGTTTTAGTGTTTATGCATGTCATTGCACATTTTAGATTGGAACTTTACTGTATTTCAAATCGGATGGGAGTTTTCAAAATATTTTCAATACATCCTATTACTGAACTTTTGGTTTACACTCGGGGGAAATTTCATTTTTTGAATGTAAGCCAAGTAACAAATGAGACTTTGCTGATTCTACATTCTACGACATTTTTGTGGTATTTTTAAATTGAAAAGAACAAAAATTCCATTTGTAAACTTTGCTGTTATATTGAGCAAAAACTTTGATTTGAAATACACAAAAATGATAACGTTTGGAGTGTCCGCTATTGATGTTGCAGATTTTGATGTGCGTGCTCCTTTAAAAACGTACAATCTTTATGATAAACTTGGAAAGATTACAATGATTTTAGCGAACGGCGTTGAAATTCTACATTTTGATTTTAAATGTTAAAGCCAATTCTCTTTGGGAAAGACAAAGAGAAGTCAAAGAGTCTTTGATTTTGCGTGCGCTTTTTCTTTCAGTGTTTTCTAATTATTAGCCTCTTCTTCAAATTGCAATCCATTACATAAATCTCCTGACGATGCTGAGAAAGTACATACGCAGAATACGATTTTTGAGAACATGGTAAAAATGCAAGAAAATTTTGTTCGTGTTTACTTCAATCTGATACTTTTAGACATGGCTGCATTCTTTAAGGAATTGACTCTTGGATTTTTCCTGTTCTCTTTCTCCGAAAGAAAAGAAATCTTGTAACCTCGAGGTATTCTGTGTTCTGCGTTAAGCAGCACGTTCAAAACACAAAAGTTAAGGCGGATAAAAAGTCTGGCTTGGTTTTGGTTTTGGTTTTACTTGTGTCTGTTTTTAACTACGCTTTGTGAACCTTGCTCCATTGACCATTCTTCTATTTTATCTTTTGTTTCAACCACATGTCTTGAACCTTTCATTTAAATCCACTTCTAAGAATATGCATTCTCTTTTTAGTTCATTAGAATTTATCCATCCCCATTCACAACTCATAAGGATTCGTCCATCTCCCATCTAAAACACTTATAAATTGCCATTTTTTACTGGAAAAAGTCAAAAAATAGGACCTTCAGTTCACCTTTAGTCCAGTTTTGCTCCATTCCGATATCAATAACACGAGTCCTGTGCAAAATTGCGTTCTTATTGAAATCTTTAATACAAACCCAGTACAAAATGTGTGTTTTTCGTCCGCATAAAAATTCACAGGTTGTCTTTCAGGTTTCTTTCCTTCGTGATGCAAATTAGAAATCAAAGGTGCACTAATGTTTTTACAGCTTAAATCTGACTGTTTCTGTACCTTGAAAAGAGCAACACAAAACTGAAATGCTCGGAAAAATGATGTAACTTAAATCTACCGACAAAAACTATGAGTGCATTCAGAAAATTATACTTGTGCTTTGACTGTGATTTGATTCTAACTAACTGCACATTATGAGTACTACTTTAAGCTGCCCTTGTTACAAAACAGGAGGTATGGTATTTTGGAAGCAAGTTGGACCGCGGCTGAGACCATGTCTGTGAATTTGTACCGACGCCATCGACAAAAAAGTGCAAAATTGTCGTAGAATTCACAAAATGCGATTGTTTGCGCTAAGGTTTCTTGTTAACAATTGTAGAGCTGGGACGATAACAAATATTCTCAAGCGTTCTAGAGCATTGTTTCTATGGAATCAATGCTCTAGAAA
>JAQGBH010003488.1:0-19712 GCA_034698265.1 Sminthurinus aureus
AAGTTTTGAGCCACCCCGCGTATTTTACCATAAGAAATTGAATTCATGTACATATTTAAAGAACATGTCTATACTCTCTGTTTCTTTTCTCATTCTGTTCACATTCGAGTTCACGCGATAAGTAAACATTAAATTATGAATGATAATGATAATGATGTTTACATGCATTCGTTTTTTAAATGTAAATATATATTACTGTGAATGATGAATGAATAAATGAATGAATGATTTTGACTAGGGTCCAAAAATGTACAATATGTATAATGTATAAGAATATCTTTACAGAATACAGATTTTTTGAAGCATTAGGAATATTATGTACTATACATTTTTGTTAGCAACCTTCCTTTTAAAATTGAATTCTTTGTTTTTTAAATGAAGTGTAGACTCATTATTTAACTGTTTCGTTCTATTTGTTCAATGGTGAGCAGCAAAAACAAGAGAAAAAACTAAAAAAGGATTGTAATAATCATATATTATTATTATTATTATTATATTATGCAAAGAAAGCTCTTCTCTCTACACTCTAAACCAAAAATGAAAATGTTCAATGTCTAAACTCTTCATCATCGCCTTTATACATTCTTAGCAGGTACATTATACATTCATTATTATTACTTGAGAGAAGCATCCCAAATCCCAGATTAGCCCACTCTTTAACTCTTTTCCCACAAAAATGCATTCAGTATTTTGTATTCTGTATGTACCAGAGAAACAGTACAAAGTAGAGTTTCACATTTCATTAGTTGGGAGTTGAGAGAGAATTTTTTATCAAATTATTAATTCTTTTGTATTTATGTTTTATACATAATACATAAGTATAATACAGTAGATAGTAGAGGTCTATAAGTAATAAGAGAGATATGAGAGAGCAATATCTAAATCTGTTCTCGCAAGTTACTTACAATCATGCACAGTGACATTTATTTCCTTGAAAAGAATAAGTATATCAAATTTTTTTCATTATTTTGTTTATGAATTTTCTTACATGATCGTAATGTTGGCCACTTCACAGTGGGATAACTTGCAGCTGCCAAAGTCCTGGTGTTTTGACTTTGAATTATCAAAAATGAGCAGTAGAAATCACAATGAAGTAGGTAGTCTTTTCTTTCTGTCTTTATTACAAATATGATATGAATTGACGTCTAGGAATTATTGTCAGATTCACCGCCGTAATCAAAGTACAAAATAGTTTTTGTTCAGTTCTCGTTTATATCCAAAAATTTAAGTCATACACAATTACCAACCCTGTGGAATAAGCTGATGAATATTATTTCCCGCAAAATTGAAATATAATATTCGTAAAATGACGGAAAAATTGCATCAACAAGTATAAAGGATTGTCTATCGAGGTTTTCGGTATTTCCTGAATCTTGAAAAAACTCTGAACTTATTGATAAAAGTTACTAGTTCCTGTTTAGAAAATTCACTTGTACATATAGTTGATACTATTGAAGTATGTATTCATATAGGCACCAGGCACTCTTGAATTAATGATTTTTATGATTTTCAACACAAGCGGAGCATCCAAGTAGAAACTCAAAAATCACGACTTATGACAAACATAACCCATGACGCTTGACTCTTTAGTATGATTATATATATATTTATATATATATCTTTCAAAGTTTTTTTGCTATTTCAGCAGTAATGGCGATTTCACCCAATTTGTTGTAATATATTATACTGTTCCTTGTTCTCTTCTTCCTTCTTTATTGTGTACTTCACTGTCTTGAATACACTCATTTAGTTTGAATAGCTCTTGTTTATGGTGAGCTTCACTTCTCAAACTCAAGTTTATTATTATTGATAGTCAAGATTATGAACTGTGAATAAATGTGAAAAATACACTTTGAAATACTTGTGTGCACGCAAATCTCTGACTCTACATTTTATACCATGCTATATTCCGTGTAGCGGTCGGGGAAAAAACAGTTTTTCTTTACTCTTTTACTCTTTTTTCCCTATTTATTCACTACAGTTTTCTTCTCACTATACACACACAAAATCACTGATGATGATACACAGTTGAATAGGTTTTGGAATGAATGAATAAATGAATGCAACCTGCAGTTGCTTCTGAATATACAATTTTTTCAAAACTTTTTGAAACGAGACTGAGCAATATTCAGCTGATTCTCCACAAGACAACTGAGTTAAGACGAGGTGATTTCATTCCTCTCCTCCGCTTTGCTTGACTTGAGCAAACCTTTGCCGTTCTTCTTGTTCTTCTTCTTCCTCTGTTCGGCTCAGTATTCAGTATATAGTGTGTTGTATATTATTATATGTATAATAAGCAACTTCTCCAAGAAGATACACTTACACGTTTGTTCAATACTCTGGTAATGTTGCTCTGTTCTCTGTTACCTGTTGCCTGTTGCTTTCATAAAAACCTCATGTTCAATTCGTATTCATAGGCAAAGGATTTTTCAGAAGGGAGACTTTTCTATGTGTATATACGGTGTACGGTGCAGATTGCATGAATACACATTCAATCTCAGACTACATTCAACAGGTACGCTTTGCACCTCACAACAGCAACATTGAGTTGTATAGTTGTTTCTGCCCCCATACAACATACAACGAACGTTGTGTAAGTAGATAGGAGATATGCAGAGGATAGAGATAAGTTGGGAGTTAGCAGTATTCACTTCTTTCTTTCTCTGCCTCTCTCTCTCTCTTCTATTCCTTTTTCACAAGCACCAAACACCAAACCTAAAAAACCTAGACCAATAAATGTTAAATACCAGTGTTCTTTTCCAAGTTAAACCGCCTGTACAAAATATATGTATACTTTACATTAGATGGTCCTTGTATATACTTATGTATAATAATAATATAATATAATATTTGTATATGTGTATTATACATTATACATGTATTTGTCTCAGAAATCTGTGTACACCCAAATGAAAGATGTATGTGTATAAGATCGTCAAAGATATGCTCAAATTTTCTCCTTCATATTTTATATCATACATCATACTGCAGAATACGGAATAGGGAATATGCATAACATAATATTATGTTAGATGTGTACACATGGAAGATGCTGCTTGTAGATTCATGTAGAGATTTCAGTGGATGTACAATGTACATATGTTCCGATTATAGTATGACTGGTCAAAATGTTGAGGTATTATGACATATGCATGTATGTGTTATATATAATGTATCTTTGCGTGGATGTTGGAGGTAGATGTGCATTAATATATATTTATGTACACAAGAGGGAAGATTGCGTGTCGTTTCTGTTAAAATCTTGAGTCTTGAGTCTTGAGATATGTACACATTAAGTACACATCTTGCTTTTTTATAGTGTCTAATGCATTGAATTGGATTTTGGATTGGGTTGGATTGGATTACATATATTATATTACATTAAATAGCAATGCAATGCATTAGCTGTATGCTGTATGTTGTATGGAAGATGGAAGCAACACATCATAAATGTGTCTTTTCAACATTAGCAAAAAGTATTTACATGGTTGTAAGCATGCATGTATATGTATTATGTACATGTATTTGTGTGTGCTTGTAACTTGTAATGATATTATGTGTACATGCGTGTAATAAAAGGATACCTTAGAACTTAGAACACATTTGGCTCTGCCTTATTAAATGCACAAGAAGAAGCTCTTTTGGTTTTTTAACTGGCTCATATTACATGGAAGCGAAACTAACTATTCTATTTAGAGTTTTAGAGAGGATCCATTACCCATTAAATACTAGCAGTCATTTTGAATCGAGTAAAAAGTGTACACCTTTTTACTCGATAGTATAAGTTTTTTTCCGGTGGCTTATAATTAATATGAACAACGAGTCATATCAGTGTCATCACATTTCATACATGTGTACAAAATGTACATCCACACGAGATTATTCCACATGGGGGTTTTCGTATTAAGTACCAAGTACTACTATAAATACACGTTATTTGTCCACACACACATACTTGTATGTATGTTTTTGATGTCTGGTGTTTGGTGTTGCGGTACGGTGATGACAATAACAGGAATTTAAATCCACAACCATCACTTTGTATCATCATCATCATGCGACAGGAATAACAAGAGGACTAATAATACTGATAAGTATACAAGTGTAATCAGAATAGGAGTAGATGATGGTGCTGGTGATTTAATAAGTCAACACCTCCAAAATCCTTATCTGTAGACTGTAGAACATGAATAAAAATAGTAAATTGTAAATGATGTTTGTACACACAATTAAATAGGAACCATCATTAAAACGTAGGACATGTTATATATTAGTACAAACTAGAAACTACAAACAGGCATAGAGCACAGAGTACAACATAATATTATGTACACAAACATTACATTCTTAATTGCGTAGGATAAACAAATAAATAAATAACATGATTCACTCTCATCTGTTCTGTCATTGCTCTATCATCGCTTCATAATCTTTATCATCATGAGTTTTATAAATCATGGCGTATCCTTATGCGGAATGTACATTGTACGTACAAAATCCAAATACAAGTAATAAAATGTTTATGTTGAGTAATTATGAAATAGTAATTAGTTGAGGAAAATTTCCCTTTCCTCAAATAGGAAGGGACATCCGTACTTTAAATTATAAATTATGCAACTGTTTCATGTTGCATAAAACAGTACGCTGCCAACTCTCAACTCTCAATTCATGCAAGAAAAATATCGAGTATTACATAGTATTGTAAATTGTATTTGTAGAATATTATGCTAAATTGTAATGATGTTCTCCAATTTTCAAATCAAAATCATCATCAAGAATCAAGACATTGCATAAAATGAGATGAAAAATTGCAAAATGTATAATATATAACATATATTTGTATGTTGTAGTCTATTCTCTATACTCTACACTCTATATGCTATACACTTTACACTTGTATATTACATCTAGATTCTAGATATTTATGTATACAAATTCTGGTAGGTAATCATTCCGCAAAGTCAACATGCATGACATGATGAAATAAATGAATTTTTTCTACATAGTAGTAGTAGCTGGTGACTATAGTGACTACAAAAAGTGACTAGTCAGGGATGAAAAGATAGCAAAAAAAAAGGTAGAAAAGAGCCATCGGGATGTTTTGGTTGTGGGGAATGGTGTTCATTGATTAATCCTCGTTCAAAGAATCCTTGATTGATTTGGATTATCCGTTCTTTCAAAAGTCCTAGAGGATAGAAGTAGAAGCAGGAGTAGTAGTAATATTATAATATGTAGAAGAAGGAGAAGATCAGAAATCAGAATGCTTCTAGTAGAGCAGCAGACAATGATCATGATAATATATGAAGCGTCATGGTGGTTTTAATACTTGAGATTTAAGGTGTTTGGACATGAGTGTCAGTATATCATAATATACATAGTTAAGGAGAAGAACAACATAACAATACACTATGCAAAATAACCATAGGACATAATAACATTATATTTTATATTGTACACAAAAAAGTGTTGTTCTATCCTGTATCATGTACATCATTCACATCAATATTGTTACTTTATTATTAATGTTATTACTTTTATGATTTTTCTTATTGAATAATGTATGGACTATGGGCAGGAAAAAAGGCAAGTGATACAGATATTTGATTTTGAAAGCTAGCAGCAAATCACATATCCAGTCTTATACAAAACATTCTCATAAGATCATCTACATATCTATATCCATAGCTATAGCTATGTAAACGTATCACCTGCCTAGACGTGAAAAGTGATAAATTGTCATTTTTTCGTGAAACAATTCCTCCACATTTTGCTGGTAATTGATGATCAACCTCACGTGTGTGGTTAAGACGAGAGCGTATAATTTTTCCTCTGCGCCGCAACCAGTCGACTGTCGAATAGTCAAAGTCATACACAATACAAAATGCCATGCTACTACATACTATATACAGTATGTAGTATGTAGTATGTGGTAACACATACAATATACAATACACCATACACAACACACAATGCAAAAGTCATCGTAAGTAGTCTAGATCTTCTCACTAATACTCTCAACAACAATAGCTATGTACATAGAGCATAATACATAGCCCAAGGAAGAGTTCAAAGCCCTAGAGGACTTACGTGAATCTCTTTTCTCTCTCTCTATTTCTGCATCATCTACATACAAAATACAATTGTGAGTTGGACTTGTAAGTGACGACTGTATGTTGTATGTGTTTGTCCGTGTGTGTGTGTATTGTATATTGTGTATGTGTGTGCCTCCTTGTTGTTGTAGTTTCTATAAGGATGATGATGATGTACCCACAGGAGTCTTGAGTCCACAATACGTGTATAATAAGCTACGTACTCATCTCCTCAGTCACTACCACACAATAAGGATAAATGGAGACTCAACTAACTTGTAGCTCATAAAATCAAATAGCAAATAGGGACCAGAACATGTACAAAAAGATTGGGAGATGAGAGACAGTGAACTAGAGTGTATAGTGTACAGAGTAGAGAGAAATGACTATTTGCCATACCACATCAACTATCAACTCTGACTCGGCTTTTTTTGTTTTTACTTTTCCCCATGTAAAATGTATAATATGATGATGATATCAGATCAGTATTATGTATAAAGTAGATATTAGATGTAAACTATTCACTATACTATACTTAGGTTTTACCTGATACCTGGTAGCAGTTTATACATGGAGTCCATGGACCAATTCCATTCTATCTAATATCCGTTTTTTTCACTCCTTTATAGATACTTACTTCAATTGTAATGACAATGGTAAACCAAATACAAAACAATACAAAATACAAACTACAAACCAACAACACATTATGTAATATAAACTATGTGCTTTACATGAACCCACTCCAAATCCATGTCGTAGATACGCATAATACATAATAAACTCCAATCTGAATAATAATAAAAAAACCAACAACTTCTATTCTATCGTAGTTTTTGTATGTATGTGTATTTTACATCCTCCCTTTGTTTATTCGACTGCTGAGATTGTGTATACTGTATATGTGTAGTATAGTGTAGTATATTCTCTACATTGCTCTGCTTTAGTTGTTTCCGAGTCTCTTTCTCTCTCTCTCTTGGTTTCCCATCGTATCATGTCCATATCATGTAATATCCTCTTGATATCATATAAAACATCAGCCAGTTGACTTGAGGCAACTTTCAAGTTCATAACGATGCGATGGACGATGGTAATAGCAATGATGAGGATGATGATGTCTAATATGCAAGGATGGTAGCCATAAGTCATTAACTGTATGGAAAAAACTAAAGTTAAGACAGTCAGAAGGGGAGAGAGAGAGAGAGAGAGAGGGAGAGAGGGGGTAAGGAAAGCAAAAGGAATTGCTGACCAGGCGCTAATGTCCGACATACGTAACTTTTTATCTATTTACTTTTACTATTAATGGATGAATGTTGGATGTTGTTGAATTCTGAGGATTGAGGACTTTAGACATGATACAGTATGTGTGTATTGTGTATGTATATGAAAAATGTTTGTGTACTTTTTTAAATAATATTGCTTCCTTCGTACGTCTATGGTGTATAATTTATACATATACGAAGGAAGGAAGAAGGAACAAGTTCTGGATATTTCACACTGTATCGTAGATTGTAGATCGTAGGTGGAAGTATAAGTCATAAGTGGACGATGAAAAAGAAGAAAACTATAGTAATAATAATAATAATAATAATTCAATGGTAAATACAAAAGACATGTACGCCTGCTCTGTCAACCGGAAAGTACAAAAATATTACTTTCTGAGTTTTGAGTCCATTCCAAATTCCAACTTCCAAGTCCAGTACTCATCCACAGTCCACAATCCATGTATAATGTATATACGTAGAACATAGATCATTCTCACAGCTTACAATTTACAAGAGTCCACGGCAACTAGCAACTAGTCTCTCACACCAACCAATTCAAGTCATACGAGGCTATATATTATGTATTATCATTAATACTTTATATGAATCACATACATGTTGTATGTACAGTGTACAGTGTACACCGAAATCTTTCACTCTCCTTCACTGAACTCAACTTACACATGTGGTACGAACTACAAACATATCCGTGTAAATTTCCCTACATTTTTAAATCCATGCAGTATAAAATCCACACACACTCACCTGTGAACAAACCATGTACATTGTACATCGTACATATGTCTGTAAAATACGGTGTGTAGATTGTAGATTCTACATGTACATTGTACATATTACACTGTCTGCTAGATGCTAGATGCTAGAACATGGAAGAGTTACTTGGAATCTTTATAAAAACTTACAAAGTTGAACCAACATTCAACTATTTAACAGCAAACGAACCAGTCAACGAAGCGAAGCGGATAGAAAAAAATGATTTGCAACATTTCCATTCCATTCCATCGTACAAATATCAAAACCTGAATTTTCCTTCGGATTTTCTTATATATGTAAATTACACTCCAACAGCTTTACATGTAATAATCAGACACCATACACTATACATTATATTATGGATATTGTATGTGTAAAATTAAAGTGAATCTTGCCGGCTCCGTCTGTTTTGTATTTTTCTTATGCTTGTTATGTGGAATTAGCATGAATATTGAATATGAAATGATAATAATGAAGTTTTGGCGTCGGCCTAATCTCTAATATGTGTAATTTTTTGGATTAAAATAGAATTTCTTGGTGAAAACATTGGATTTATTGTTGGATGTTGGATGTGCTTTCCGTATTTTTTTATAAACTCTTTTGCTTCCTCTATTCTTTATGCCAAAAGCTATGTCAATGTACGGGAAAATTTGGTATTATGGTGTGGGTTAGAGAGATTACAGACAGAAACCAGTAAAAGTCGAATAAAAGTTGGTTCATAGTTTGATAATTATGTATTCATTATTTATTTATTTACCATAATATGTATGGTTTGCATACCATGAGATTCATGATCACATTCGGCGACAAATATTATAAATTATAATGGTCGTAAGTAAATCAGGAAAAAGAACTTTGCCAGTAGGCATTTAAAACTTTTAATCTGACTTCCACGCACATAATCTCTAATAACATTTCATTTTAGAGAAAAGGACAGGAAGTTGAGAAAACTTTGTGTACAATCAAATCCTGAATTGAGTACTTTTCCCTACTTCTTTTGAATTTTGAATAGATCTCTGTAATTTGTAAATGCTCGGAACATGTGTAAAATGAAATGTACAATATCATGTTAAAACGTAAATCCCAGAGACTGTAAAGGATTATCTTAATCTGTCGTCTTCTCGCCTTCTCGGTATTTTTCTGTAGAATTAATCCAGACTTGAAACTTGAAATAACATTAAAATGCAAATCTCATATGTGAGAGCATATCGAATGCAAACCGAAAGTCCTATCTACATGTGAGTTCTGTATGTTTTATATTTATAAGATTTTCAAATGAAATTCGTATGCGTTTCACATCCGTAGAAAACACGACGGCCAATACGGCTTAGTGTGATTTTTAGTTTTCCTGTAGGCGCAGATGTGTTTATGTAGTAGTTTTGTATATGGTTAGAAAATGCTAAAAAAGAAACATTGTACATTGTGATTTTGTTATGTATTATACTAAGGAATGCAAGGGAATAAAAACATACTGTTGTATTGCGATAGTAGATTTCAAATAGATTCTCTCTTTCTATTTTCAAATTCGGATCTCGATGGTATTTTCCTATTGAAGAGTGACACATTGCACAGTATGGATTTGAAATGTTCAAATTCTCACCTGTCATTTTTGAATATTCACAATTCATAATTCACAAGCGTATGTACACAAAAGCTTAGATGCAAAAATACAAATGTAAATGACTCGAGACTCAAGACGTAGGATCAACAATAAGAGGGTTATTCTAATCGAAATCTTAGATGTAAATAAGTACGTAGAGTAAATGCTCTGCTCCTTTCATCTGTATGCTCTCCCTTGTCCCTCAATTTTTCTCCCTCGAGACTTTAGATTCGAGATTCGAGATTTGAGACTCGAGTTGAATCTGAATTTGACGTAGTGAATCATCAGAGTTTCAGTTGAATGATGGATATTTAATGGCTCAAACATGATGTTATGATAGCACAGTGAGTGTGTGATGATGGATGATCCTTGTGTTGATTCTAAATCATGTATAATGTATTATTCACAGTGTATATTTTGTGTATTGTATATGTGTATGCATCTCCTCGGCTGTACTGTGATGTGGTCTTCTTCTTTTGTAATTATTTCTTGTCATGGAAAAAATATCATTTTTCTCATTTCTCTCTTCTTAATTCTCAATCATATTTCTTTATTCTTTCTTTCGTAGTACAGAAACATAGTGCTATTAGTATTTAGTATTTACCTGTGCATTGGTCTAACTCAATTTGCATATTATAGTACTATTAAATGGAATTAGAACGGACGGAGATCCACAATTTACATATTAGATCTTCTATCTTCTGTAGTAAACTAGAAACTAGGTACGCTGAACAATAATAATAATAACACTGGTATTATATGAAATAGATTACCTTTAAGAAGTAGTAACACGGTATCATATGTGCTATCTTTTCAGAAAAAAATGGAAATATTTTTCAACTTGTTTGCAACTTTGCAACAGAAGCAATAATAATAGTTACTTATCTAAAACGCCTCTGTGTATTTTTAAATGAATGTCATTTGCGTATTTGCGTATAGATGCGTAAGTTTGGGCATTGTTCGTTAAATAATATGTTGGGTGTTGTATGGTATTGTGAGGAAAATTTGTAAACTGAAAATAAAGGCTTTTTTTCACCCGTGCAACTCCTTTTAAGTAGCAGATTATGCATAGTATATTGTATACTAATAATAATAGTGTGAATGGAGTATGAAGGTAACCCATTCAGGCTGAAATTTTAACCAGCATCAAGAAAAGAAAAAGAAGTGAAAAAAAAACGACAGGGCATTGTGTGGTATGATTTGAATAGTTAGGAGAACAAAAATGTGTAAAAATGTCTTGCTAATCGTAGCTTAACAATTTGCACCACTGTTCACTGCTCAAAGCGTAATGCTTAGTGCTCACCGTTCTCTTGCTCCCTCTTTAAAAATCCATGCAGATCATCTACTTAAATCTACAATCTAAAAAAGGTACACACTTGTACAAAGTTTGCGTAGAATTGAGAAGTTTAAGCTAGAATACAATACAATATAGTACAATGGAATACAAAACAATATGAGCAGTATACTTTATATAGAGTGAACAGTACAGTATTACTCAAAGATGACGAAGAAGAACAAGAAGAAAGAGAGAGAAAAACAGAGATTATACGCTAATACATAATAATAATGATAATAATGTATAATGTGTATGGTGCTCAAAGACATATGAATATATATTATATATATAATATATACTTGTGTACAGAATACAGAAATGCAGTTTACTTGCTGTAATTTAACTCTACTTTATTCTTTTCATAGTAAGTTACCCAAGCAAAGGATAATTTCCGTACTTCCTTATGCTTTCCTCTCTTTCTTCTATACTTTTTTCTGCATTGGCAGAGATGAAAGAAAGAAAGAACAAGAAAAAAAGGGAACGAGATACATAAATAAATTAGAGGTATATAGCCAATTTGAAATTTGTAGCATGATGTTACGTATATGGTGCTTGGTGTATGATACGATAACATTTTTTATTTTTTTCGGCATTCGGCATATCTCTGAACGTGTGGGTTTCGGATTATACATAAATATAAGACTATAGGAGTAATCAATGATTACTCCTATAGATGTGTAGTGATAATAACTAAATTCATATGTGAAAAACATATTATATAGGAGGTTTAGGCTGACCCTTGATTCTTGACGTCTTGAGTCTTGAGTCTTGAGGTTCAACTGAACTTGAAACGTGAACGCAGGCACATGATGAAAACAAAGACTCCATGCCGTCAACCAACCAAGCATCTATAGATTAACGTTATTATTTTCTATTTATTTCCATCCCTCACTTTTGCACTTTGATTCCCATACAACATTCAACACACTCCACTCTAAACACTGCACACGTTTAAACAAAAAAAGTCTTTTGACTCGTATTCTCTCATTACAAAGAAATCTGAATGAGTACAAAAGAGTAATTAACATGATGGTTTTTCTAGTAATCGAGTAAAGGAATCTTTCTTGTTCAATTTACTTTTTTAAGTGACTGATGCCTAAACTCTAAACAAAAGCTCTACAATACAGAGACAGACGGTTTCTTTTGAATTTTGAATGATTTCCCCCCTTGAACTATGAAACTCTGAACGGAACCTTTCAGAGCAAATTTAAGTGATCATTTTATTCAATAGTATCTGCGCATTTTAATAGTTACGTTTTCAATTTTGAACAGTACATTGTACAGTGTGTGTCTCTTCTTTCATCATATTTAGGCTGACCTCTATAGTCTACCTACATTATGAATTACGAGTTTGACTAACGACATTTTCTATTTTCTATCTTTACAACTCGCAAGTTACAAGGGTGATGAGCAGAAAATAGAAATCATTAAATATGAGTTATTGCAAATTGTAGGCATACGATTTGAACGAATGACACAGTCTTGAACAGTGGACAGTGAACGGTGAACAGCTGACGACCGAGGACAAAGAAACAGAGAAATGGACCAAAATGTATTATTTGTTCCTTATTATAGTCACTGATTGTACTTTGATGAATAATAGATAGACCGTCTATGGTCTATGACAATTTTTACAAAATACAAAATGTAAACACGCAGCTGAATGTCCTCTTTTTTAGTATGAATCGTATTGTATATGAATTACAGTTTATAGTCCAGACAAAATTTTTAAAATGATGGTCAACCTCTCGTTTACACATTCTTATTTATAGCACGTATTTATTATTTATGCTTGTAGATCTGAGGAAAGTGAAAAAATGGAAATTTGTTTATTTCTCTTGCCTATTGACCAATATATTGATGTAAAAGGGTATTCAGTACTAGGTAAGTCAACCCAAAGGAGAGGCAGAGTGACAGATGACAAATAAAGTTTTTTCCCAATTCAATACAAAAAGTGTTGAGTGTTGAGACTGTTGAAAGTGGAGAGTCGAGTGATGGGGAAAATGGAGAAGAGAGTAAAATTTCAACAAGATTGAAAAATTGCAAGTAAAAATTTCATTGTATTTAGTCAGTGTACATTGTGCATTGTGGATTGTGGCTCTTCTGATTGTGGCTACAATGTATGTAGATTGTAGATGTATACATGGTTTCCGCAAATGTTCAATGTTCAATCCAAACCCATGATCAATGATCATATATGTAACTAAACTTGTAAATAGTCAAGTCAAGGCAAGGCAAGCCAATACAGAACAAGACAAGACAGTGACAGACCTTGTACGTGGTTTTTGTGATGAGAATATGATGATGACACATTGCATTCCCAACGAGCACTGTGACTCTGACATGAAAAGCTCAACGATGGACGATGATTTCTTGCATCTTCCATTGAAAATTGAAATGCTCTCCACAACAATATATCACCTGTTCACGTGTGAATGCCGAAGCCGAATTCCACTGCCTAAACACTAAACAAACATCAACCACTTTAAACTCTAGTACTTCGTTGCCTATACAAAGTACAAAGGTGTACATTATAAATGATATGATATCAAACAAAAAAATTCACTCATTTTCATATGTACCACAAGATGAAACGGAGTTTTGATCATACATATCATGTCGTATGTATTTTGGACAAAACAGACATTAGAGAAAAGAAAATGAAGAGAGGAGAGAGAGAGGGAGAGACAAAGAGAGAGCTTGTGAGAAATAAAGGAGGCTTTCATCAGGTGTATTATGAACCATAATAATATGTAATGTGATCACTGAAATTTCATCTCATCATACTCACTCATCAGCGCTAAACAAACTACAAACTACAACAACTGGTTTTGAGTGGCTGAAAAACTGTTTAATAAGACTCGCGATTTATTACGCTTCTTCATTAGGAAAATATTAGGTGCTAATACTTTGACGTGTGTGGAGAAAACTCTTAGAAAAGTAACTTTTGTCACATCCTCACATCATCATGTCAAAGTACAAAGTATCCCTCTGTCTCATCACATCTTTTTCTTCGTACATCGTACATCTTAAATATTACATTGTACATGATGAGATGCGTATAAAGTACAAAGTACAAACAAAAGAAAAACATCGACAAAAGGATCCTGTACAGCTGCTGTTGTTTTGTCTTTTGTGTTTTGTATTTTGTATTCTTCCATTTTTTAGGAAAAAAAATATCTTGATAATGGGAAAGGTAATCTGAGTAGGTCTACTCCAAAGTAATATCATCTTCATCTTTTATCTTTCACGTTTGTTGACTGTTGACTCTAGTTTGAATCTTGAATCTTGATTCTTGAAGCTTCTTCCAAGAAAAAAAGTATTTCCTTTCCCTACCTCTTTTGAAATTATTTTTTTCAGTTTCTAGTCTCGATTCTCAATTCTTGATACTTCAAACTTCAAACAGTTGCCAGTTACCATTTCAGTTGTCCGTCGTCGGTTGTGTGCTGTATTGAATATTGAATGTCATAAAACATAAACATAAACATTTTGATTTTTATATATATTTTTTTCTGATTTTTCTAAAGGGTGGATTTTGACGGAATCTTCAAGTATTTTTCTTTGACAGTTGTTTGTTCATGTTCGTTGTACTTATTAAACAGGTATAAAGTACAATGTAGTTAAATAATATGTAATGTAATGAGAAATGGACGACAGTCGACAGTTGGCTGGACGTTTAACGTTTATTTTATGCATGTTCTTATCATTTACGTAGGATACATGCAGATTTTTTACATTATATTATGTTATATTGTTCCACTAGAGAGAGAGAGAAAGAAGGAATGAAATTTAAGAGAGAACGGACACAGAGCAGTCAGCCATATCACATTTATATACAGACAATCATTGTCAAAAGGATCGCTTACACTTCGTTTTATGCTAATTCATGAGGATAAAACTGAATTTTGAAAATGAATAAAGTCGAGGTGAGATGTATTATGTATAATGTATTATGGATAATGGATATGTTCATAGTTCATACGTGATGTGATTCTCTTGTAAATTCTCAAAGAAAATGCAAATATTACCTTCTCTTGTACAATTTACATGAAACATCCCATATCCTATATCGTACACCGTACAACGCCATTAGCATTAACATACGAATTACCAATGTACAAGTTACAAGAACGAGCACTCGTTAATAGTGGATAATGGAAGTATTTCATGTATATGTTGTATGTACAATGTGTGTGTGTGTGTGTGTATGTATTTTTCCGTAAATTTATTTACCCACTGCACTTATTACTTATTATGTTTGAATATGATGTGTTATTTGATGTTTGTGATTTTGTACCGTAAACCGTACCGAAATATGTACAATGTACTAGAATCCACCTATTCCATATTCCACATATGACGTATTTCTCATGATAATAATTATTCTGTGCACATTGCACATCATCATCATCATCAATATATGTTTTTGGATTTTGCATATACATGTATGTATTATGTATTTCCTTCATACGGATTTAAATTGAAGATAAAACAACAATATTGTTCACCAGTCTCGACTCTCGGCTTTTTGCATACTTGTTTAGGGTTTATGGGACAAGTCTTGTTCTTTTTCTTCTTCTTGGTCTTCTGTGATCGGATTGAACACTATTCTGACTTGTGACTTCTGACATTTCTAAACTCGTATGACTGCTGCCAGTATTTTACTTTTTGTCATTTCACTTCTCTGCTGAATAATATTATTGATACAAAGTTTAAAATCTAGAGTCTACATAGAGTCTCGAGTCCATTCAACTTGAAACTGCAAAAATAAATAGCGACATCCATTCTATATTTCTGGTTCTTTTGTAGAAGTAAGAAGTAGGAAAAACAAAATTTTACTCACTACCTTGTAAAATTGAGGAAAATTTAGAAGATTTAGAAATCACGAAAGATGCACATTGTACATTGTACGTACGCAGAATTACAAAATCTTGCAAATTAAAACACTCAAGATTCAAGATTCAAGATTTTAATAATGCTGTTATTATTTGCAGTATCTTTACTGTGGGAAAAATGATACTATTTCCGAATCAGGATTAATTACTATATAATACTTTCATGCAAATCTACATGTAATCTAGCCTTGACTGATATTTTATAGTATTCGTAATAAGTAATAATAATTGTATGTAATTATAGCATTTATACCTCTTCCTCTCCATTTTTCATATTTAAATACTGTTCAGACTATTATGAAGGGGAAATTAAGCACGATTCTTCCAAGTTCACAATCATTACGTGCTCTTAGCTTTTACACATGTAATTCTAAAGTCTAATGATGAGATAACCAGAGTACAATGTACATGTGCTTTGTGCTTATTTATATTACACGTTAGTTATATTTTACCGTTATTCAGTATTTAATATGCACTTTGGATTTTTCTCTGCTATCCCATCGTGAATTTAGAATTTAGAATGTTGGTTTTATCCTTATGAATGATGAATTATTATTTATTACATGCTCGTGTGTGTATTGTGTATATATGCTTAAACATTGGTAATAGATACATAGATAAGTAAATAAATGTACATGCGAGTGGACGATTCAAAAGCAATACCGTCCTCTGTTCTGTTCTGTGGTCTTCAGTGTCCAGTATTGCAAATTGCAAATTATACACAAGTCAAAAGAACTTCATTTATCCACTCATTCATTAACAATATAATTTATCATATTATCACACAGGATGAAGCATCTATTGTGTATACTGTATTGTACATTGTGAGCTGTGAATGTATGTTTTCTTTACACAGCGTCATTATTGGACGTTGGATGTTGGAGATTGGAGACGATGAGTTCCTTTAGCTCAGTCTTTAGTCTCATCTCCCTTGTTGTTAATGAAAACAGAAGATGCAACATAGTAATTATCCCAATTTGACTACAATAAAAACCGTATAGCATGTGCTGTGAACTTACGCAAACTCCCATGCTCTTTTCTTTACATGTTTAATGAATGAATGAATGGTCAATCTTCATTGTGTTACAAAATGGGGGAAATCAAGGAAAACACAGTACGAACGGTAAGAACGGTGTTTTATAAATTATAAAATATATTATAAAATTATTAAAAATTTATTATTATTACCTGAATGTACCATCAACTACTGCTAAGATTTCTTTGTCTATGCATTCGTACTGTATTCTATATTCTACGAATCTTCATATTCTGTTATATGACGTAATGATGATGCATGATTGTTTCATTCCAGATTTCAGAACTCTTTTAGTCTCCCTTCTCCATTTTGTGGTTATTATTATCCGTTGTATATTGTGTATTGTGTATAGAATATAGAATACAGAGTACAGAGCAGTAGTATTCTAGATGCTAGATAGTTCAGGTGGAAATCGTCATCATCATCAGTATCACGCAATTGAATCAGATCATAATAGTTGCCGCTTCTTAATTATAGTAATTATGTAACTATTGTGTACTTCTGTATCCTCTAATTATTAATTTGGTACTGTATAGCAAGTTAAATGCGGTGCGTAATTAAAATCTCCGACTATTATATTGCGTAGGATGTGGAAATGTAGAATGTAAAATGTGCAATGCACACAGTTTTCAATCTGTAATGACGATCTTTGTATGAGAGACACTGTCATAAATGCTGTTAAATGATGTGGATCGAGGATCAAGAATCGAGGACTTGGTTCTTCGTTCTTTGTTCGTCGTTTGTACTGCATTCGTTGCAGATTGCAGTTCGTGCTTTCACTACATTCATAAATAACGTCTAAGACTTTCTAAAATGTAGGTAAACAGAAAGAGCACAAATGTTGAAACAAGATATTATGGCATTGTTAAATGCTTTTATTTCTTTTTATTTTAAAATGTATGGTAGAAATTCTATATATTTGATTGCAGGTGACTGGTAATAGTAGTAGTTGCAGTAGCACTAGTAGTGGTAATGGTGTATAAACTGGATCAACAAAATCAACCTGCATACTTTTGTTAGGTAAAAGGAGTGTAGAGAAGAAAAGGAGGATAAAAAGAAATGAAAATGAAAAATAGTCGTACTATTGTTCCTTTTGATAAATTAGCGTTGACGTGTCAAAGTAAAAACAGGTCTGATAAAATAAAATAAAAAAGAAATGATGAAATTACAGTGCTCAATTAGAAATTTGTTAAAATAACTTGCAAAACTAATATCTATATGTATTGTACATATAATATATTGCATTGTTATTGTTGGCACTAAGAAACTACATAGCCTTTTACTTATTTACTCAAGGAATTTATAGACATTTGATATAAGTATTTTGTATTTCGTATTTCCAAAATTGTATTGTAGAGTGTAGACTTTGCACTGTGTACTTTGTGCGTTGTACTCTGTACAGGATTCATAATTAATCTGTACCTCATAGTTCAAAAAGAGCACACAATTTTGTGGAGAAATCAAATTTATAACCCATATTTCTGATTTTTGCTCAGAGCCATCGTACAGAAAAGTAGTAAATACATGCAAGAAAAGAAGGCAAAATACAAAAGGGAGGATACAAGAGAAAAAAATTGTTTAAAAAAAACTAATCCTAATAAGTTAATAAGCAAAAACTCAACCTATCTACATTTTAGATAGATTCTAGATTCTACGCATTTTACTCATTTGTATACATACGCATATTTCCTTTTTTACTCTACACTCTACATACCACATATCATATTTATTAACGTTTTTTCACAATCTCTGTAGAAAAACTTTGCCATAATCATAATTAATAATGATGATGATGATGAAGTTTAGCTGTCAACAGGATGAATCTCAATCGTTTTTACGAAGCAATAAAATAATATGTAAGACGGGGGGAAAATCCTTTTATCGACCACATATTTATTATACAAAACAGAAAACAGAAATCCATGGAATATGGAATACCAACAGCGAACTGCACTTACTCATTGTCAGTGTCAATCCAGTTATACGGACTTACATAAAAAATATATTGTATATATTGTACATTGTACAGAAAAATTAAATAGAGTCATTTTACATTGCAGACTAAAAACTAAAAAGTCATTCATGATTTTTATTGTTCAATATGTTGAGACTTTTAAGAGAGTTTTATACATATTTTATTTTTTATAGTCTGCAGTATTTTTACTGTACTTTATGGGAGATTGTGCATAGTGTCTAGTGCCGAGTGCCTGGTGTTTGTAGTTGATAGTTTGTACAGGTATTTTGATACATACGTGTATACGTGTACGTGTAAAAGGCAGTGCGCGATCAAGCCAAAATGGGTTTGAATAATGGTGAAGCAAGTTTTGACGTTTTTTTGACCTTTGACCTCAAATATCTCGGGTTAAACGCAAAAGGGGCACGTAGTATTCCAGGGTTTTACTACACTCACTAGTCCCTACCCAACCAACATACCCCCATTGAAATCCCGAGATGGCACACTGGGTACTTTGCTTGTGAGTTACACCATTGAAATCAGCGTAAAATTCTGAGTCGGAATGGTCTTCCAATTTTTCAAAATTGCGACTTTTAAGTTTTCCGAAATTTTTGAAGGCAATTGTCCATCATATATTTGATTGTAAAAATTTCAAAAAAATTAAAAGTCACGATTTTGAAAAGTTAAAATACCATTCCGACTCAGAATTTTACGCTGATTTCAGTGGTGTAACTCATTCTTCTGTCGGATTCCCGGTTGACCT